>JANKYE010000004.1:17991085-18001281 GCA_032467995.1 Erythroxylum dillonii | reverse complement strand
ATGTTGAGTTATGTTTTTGAAATGAGATGAATTAAGGTGATAGCTAGAAGTGAAATGAAAGTGGAAATGAAGTTGAATATATCAGATTGAGGTCGTTTAAGTATTCTTTTAAAGAGGACTTCGAGTTCTATAACTTCTCTGAAGACCCCAAAAAGAGATTTTGATGTTTAAAGGGTCAAAAATTCAAGTTTCTATAAGAGACTCGTAAAGGTCTGCTCAGCGGACTTGGATGTCTGCCTAACGGACATGTATGGGTCAATTGGTCTTAATCAATGCTTAAATGGGACTTGGAATGAACCTAGAATGATGGTTGGATTAAGTGACTAATGTGTGATATGTTTGAAGTGATAATTAGGGTGATAACTTAGTGAATGAATGGATGATATCAAAGTACCAAAGGCATGAGTATAATAAGAATGAAGATGTTCATATGATAGGAGTTGTGATTTAAAGGAGTTAAGTGATATGTATTAAATGATTAAATGTGAATGAGAATTGGGCATTATGAGAGAAAAGAAATAATGAGAAATTAGGTTATGATATTAGAATAATCAAGTGTTTTTGAAGTGTAAGCTTAAGAATAAGCTAGACATATACAAAAGGGTAAAGATTGAATGGATAACTTTGAATGATCATGTACAAATGAAGTGTAAATCTAAGTTCAATTAGACGTATATGAATTATGAAATGAGAATGAGCATAAGATGTTAATTTAGATTATATACTCGGGATTGTCATATAGCATTATACACATTGTATTCATAAGATTGTGCAATTATTAATATGTGTGCAATGTGTGTATTGCATAATGATGATATGCAGGACAAACGTTCACATCCAGACATTTCCAGATCATGGAATCTAATGCTAATCTAGATCGTACTATGAGTCAACCTAGATTATCTTACTTTAAATGATTATTTTTTTAAAATTTGTATTGAATGATTATGTGAATATGATTGTACTGATTCTGGACATTGAATGTCTGAGGCATTTGATGCATGAATATCATATTGGAAGTGCTCATTGTATGTGAATCTGACGAAATAAGTGATACTCAACTTGATTATTGAATGTCGGACCAAGTTCCTAAGAAAAATGTGAATGAAATAAGTGATTATTAACTTAAATGTTGAATATCGGATCAAAGTCCGATGACATGTGTAAAGTGAAATAACGTGACTGATTGATCATATGTGATTTATGCATTTCATTACATAAATACATGATAACATAAATGCTGTTGTGATCGGAGTAGACACTGAAAAAGAGTTTAAAGCTCAAAAACTGAAAAAGAGCTAAAAGTTCAGAATGTGATTAAAAGCCAAAGGCTCGCTATGTATAATGAGCCTGGTATCTCCAACGGCTACGGGACAGTTATCAATGAGCCCAGTATCTACAATGGATATGAGACAGTTATAGGCACTCGGTCACAACAATAATAATTGAAAGCGAGTCTCATGAGTACTGTATATGCATCTGATATGTATAACTTAAATAGTTTGACTGATTTCTAAATGTGATATTTGTTTAAGTGAATATGAAATGTATATGACTCATCATAATGAATTGATGAAGTGATGTGAATTATATGATTATATGGATTAATGTGTTATGTGATTGAGTGAGCCATCGAGGATGGTCCACTCACTGAGTTTACAAAACTTACCCCAAAATTTGCAATATTTTTCAGGCTTAGAAAAGATCTCCAGTTAGACAAATTAGAGTCTAGCCACTACATTCGAGTAAGAGATAGAAGTTAGAATCAGTTCGCGCTGCATATGTATTTCATTATTTGCGTCAAAATGTGTGTTCACAAATACTGTACAATTGTATATGAATGATTTTGTAATGTAATGACATTACGACTAAAAATTTTTGTATCTGAAATGGGTCTAAGTGACTAGAGAAATTCTGACGAGTTGTATAATGATTGTAACTCTTGTGATTGAAAATGTTTATAAATAAAATGAGCCGAAATTAATTATTGATTTTTCAAATATGCGTGCATGGTTTTGAAAAAAATTGTAATGAGTTCGATTATTGACTGTTCTAGCATGTCATCCTCACAGGATACGTATTCAAATATCACTCAGAATGTCGAGTACGTGTTTTGAGAGAGCAAGGTACTACATTGTGGGAGCGATAACCTTATATACTACAAGATATGATTCACATATGTGCAATGTATTGAGAGTTTTATTAGGCATAAAACTAGCTTAACAACATATGACTTGAGTTCAAGTATGATTGGGCTTAGTCAACCTGAAGCTCATCCTAATTTAAATTTTAATTATTTTAAATTAGAAAATAAAAAATGATGCCATTTTATTCCAAACTATGTCATTTTTTTAATAAGTTTTTAGGTTTCAAACTAGACCCATTGATTTGAAACTGATCCGGGCCTAGGCTTTATTCCCATCTCTACTAGAAGAAGCCATTGTCTAGATATTATTTATATGTGAATTCTCCATTCAATGATTTGCTTTATTTTGTTCTTATTAGTTTATTCCTTTGTGTAAGTTGTATTTTGTTTTATTAGTCAACTTCATCAACAATCATTCTATTTTAATTCTTTGACTAGTTAGTAGTAAAAGAATATTTAAAACCATTTTAGCTTCCTTATAGCATTGATAATATATAGATTACTATATTACGTATCAATAATAGGCTCACTAGCCTTAAGTTTTGACTAATTATTTTGTGACAGAGTAAGTTTAAAAGCGTTAAATTCTAATAAAGCCTTATTTGAATTGAAATCCAATTTGAGTTTAAACTAAATTCTAATAAAAACGTTAAAATTCGATTTTACTTTTTGTTATATTTTAATCGTATAACATATTATTAAAGTTTTTATATAACATATAATTATATAAAATAAATAATATAACTTCGTTTGATTTGGTAATTTAAATTTAACTAAAATCTAACTAATCCAAATGTTTATTTTTATGAATTATAAATTAATGAGTTAATGATTTCAATAAGTTAGTTTAAGTGGTTAAATATTTTTAAATAATTTCTATTTATTTCTAATAATCATAAATGTGTATTTAGATTTATACTCAACTTTTTTTAATATTCCTATAATATAAAATAAAAATGTATATAAAGGTTTAAAATATATTTTAAATTATTTTTAATTTGTAATTTTATATTTATTATAACATTAAATTTAGTTTAACTCGGTAAATCGATTGCTAATTTTCTATTTTTTGATACGATGACATCTTCTAAACAATATTGCGAGACACACGTATCGAATTGGCGGAGGTGCAATCGGATAGATGTTTGGAAATGGCATACGCCGTAGGCCTTCTACCTCCTGTGATCCTGCGCTTTCAGTCGGTCTCTCTTTGGCCCTTATCGATCAAAAATAGCAACAGCAGCTGCACAATATCTAAGTACAACCGGTGTGTGGGGACAAAACACACACTTGTTGACGGGGTTGTTAAAGCAGAGATTAGTAGGAGTAGCAGTACTAGTAGTAATGGAAGTGTGTCGGAGTTTGTTGAAGTGATTGGCATCGGTAGTAGGAAGGACTCCATTTTCCGTTCCTGCTTGGATTCTCCTTTCCAGTTATCATCCTCCGTCAGATGCTGGTAATTTTTCCTCCCCTCTCTAATTCTTCGCAACTTCATCATTGAATGTGAACGATACAGCTGCATAGAAGCTACTTTTATCTTATCTTCTTCGTTAGCGATTAAATTGATCAAGGTATCTGTTATTATGATGTTGGAAAGTTGTTTGATTGACTTATCATCTTGCTTGTACTAAACCAATCATTGACTGTTTTGGGAAAAACAACTTTCAGGAATATTATTCAGGCCAAAGACGCAGAGAATGTGCTATTGCAAGAAAAGGTTCTTGGAAAAGGTGGGCCCTCAGTTCATGGATTACTAGTTATTTATGTCTTGATTTCATGGCTTTCTTTTTTGTCTTTCTGATAATATCTTAGAATAAGGATGGAGGTTAATGAAATTTAATTCTTTCTATTAGAATTGGTCGTTGTTCTTTTTTTATCACTACGGCAAGGAAGATTTAGACAACCTATTCTTTTGCTATATCTGAAACAGAAAGTTTAGTTGCGTTTGATTCTCGAGTTACATTTTGGTAACTTGGGTATAAACCTTTTGCTGTGTTTCCTGGCTCACTTCGTGCAAGTTGTTTTAACAACAAGGTTTTTCTTTGAGCATTTATCATTGGGTATCAAGTTACAATGGAGTTTTCTATGGCTTGGGCTTTGAATAAAATCAATTGCTTTGTAACATCCCTCTTTCATAATCCGTCTTTTTGTTTCTTACTAATTCTTTTCGTAAATAGTATAACATAGGTGTTGATATAAACTGGTTAACATTGTGACCTTATGTCATTGGAATCTTTTCTCAGTATTGAGCATGTGGAACGTACATTAAAACTAACATTGTTATTGAATTTCTTTTGGAGATTGCGTTGTTTGTCTTTAGTGAAACTTTTTAACTTATTGGTTATTAATTTTGTATAGCATATTTATCAAATGTGGATTTCAATTCTTTTCTTCAGTTTTTTGTTTCAAGTTGATGATCTCTCATACAACTCTTAGCAATTCTCATTTCAAATTGATGATTTCTCATATAGCTCTTAGCAATTCTCATTTCAAATTGATGAAGGTTGACAATAACCTATTCAATCGTTTGTTTCTTATTCATGCAGATCAAAATCCAACAATTACAGGAGCTGAACAGTTTCTGCAATTATGTTCAAATGCTGTTATCCTTGTTTGTACATTCCTTCTTTAGAATCTAATATTAGGGGTCTTCTGTTTGTTAAATTATTGTTGAAATTAATTTCATTAAGACAATACATCATTTATATAATATCGGTTGTGAAAAGTATATTGGGTGATTAGTTGTCATGCTTTGTTGATAAAGTTGGAGGCACACTTGCAAAATGACCTTTTTGGCTTCAGTATATGGTACAATGTCTAGAGATGTTCTTGAAAAGGTTTAGAATCACTTGATTTCCTAAGTTTTGAAAAGTCACTACGAAATTGGTGTCGTCGTGTATGTTCTTTTCATCCACAGTTGTGTGCTAGTGTTTTTTAAAACCATATGCACTAATGACTCTACGTTAAGTTCATAAGGATAACTTATATAAGATTCATTAACTTTGAAATAATTCTCGTTTACAATCTATAATTTACCTTATGTAAACAAAAGGCTTAATTTCTTTTTAATATTATTCTATCCTCAACCTCCATCCAAGTTATTCTTAACTGAGCTAATTAGAGATAGGAACTGTTAATTCATCTTTTATCATGTCATCTCAAAAATGTTAAGGATTTGAAAACATCTAAATCATCCATTTAAGTCTCTTAAATCCTCAATTAGCTAGGAAGAATGACATAAATTGGTTTTTTTTTAGTCCTTTGTACTTCTAGAATGATAAGCTAAATGATGATTAAACATGGTTTGGTCGGCACAATTAATGACAATATTGGATGGGGATTAAAAAATTGTATGTTTTATTGATACAAATCAAAATTCATAGATGATTAAGTGTGGTTTCTTGCATAATTCACCCTATTCATGCCTTGAATCTAGGCTCTACCACATGAACTCATAAATAACTTTGCATCTCTTAGTTATGACTATCTGAAATGAGAAACAATTATGTTAGTATGGTATTGAACATTATTCTTGGTCTTTGTTTTCAAGAATATGTGTTGGCAACAACTTTATTTGATTGACTTGGGTTTGATAGCTAATGCTTGACAAAATTTGTTATCAACTCTTAAGCTAAAGTTTTACTTAAACATCTGAGTAAGATCTTCATTATATTATTTTTCCTTTTCTTTATCTTTTTCTTAGGTGGCTAGTACAGGATATGGCTTGGATCATGATACAGCAATTGATATTATGAAAACTATAAGATCCAGAAATGGATTTGTTGTCGCTATTCTTTTGAAGCCTTTTAGCTTTGAAGGACAAAGACGCCAAGTTGAGGTAGGTCATACATGGAAATAGTTGATAATATGTGATTCTCTATTATGTAAGGGAAAAAAAGAAAAATAATCCAAATGATTCTTAGACTATAGGAATGATTCCTAGCTCCCTACCCTCCATTATTTGTTTAACAACAACAACACCTAGTATTATTTGTTTACCTCACAAAAATTCCTGCACTTATAACCTTGATTTCTTACATTCAAGCGTAAATTCATCCAACGCTCTAAAATTCTAGCTTATCTTTCCAGCAATCAAACGCTAAAATTCCAACTTAACTTTCGAGCAATCAAACCTTAAAATTCCAGCCTTCCAAACCTAAAATTCCAACAAGCTAAGCTAGAACTCCAAACCTAAAACTCAAATTCTAGCAGCAAGATTTAAGTTTTATGGATTCTAGCTACTAGTTTGGTAACTCTTCTACTTGTCCTGCATCGCTGTGGAAGATGTGAAACTAAAACCTTTATTCTAACTTAAAAAAATTAATGAGCATTTTGAGATCTCAAGAAAAAATTGCACTTGATATTATAATAATCAAATTGAGGATATCTATATGTTTAAATTTTTCTGGCCATTTAGCCTCATTTGTTGTTATGAATCTAGGTAAAACTCACTTAAAGCCTAGTTTACGAACTTTGGATGAGTGTTTAGTTTCATGTTGGTTATACATGGTCGAAATGAACTTAAGTTGGCCATTAACTTTATTCTTTGTACAATCCACTTGTATGATATTTAGTCCATATAGGATTCTGGGGGCAGCTACCTTAGTATTAAGACATGCTGAGAGAGAGTCATTCAATTGTTTATTTATTTATCTATTTTGATTTTTTAGTGTAACCTTCATAATAAAGAATCTGTCATGAAAAGTTGCATTCAATTTCTTGTAAGTAAGAACATGTGATGGGAAATATCCTTTAGTGTAGGAATTCTAGCCCGTTATATATTTGTTGAAGGCGTGCATAGTTCAGCTTAAAATAATCTTGAAATACTTTGCTACTTTTTATCACATTTCTTTTGATTAAATTATTATAATTTTTTATTTTGCTTTTTTGACTTTTTAGAACAAAAATATGTAGGGGCATTTTTGGTTGAGATATAATGTCCATTGGGATTTCTGTATGTACTAGATTAATTGTTGTCTTAGGATCTGAATCCATTTTGAAGTCTCTAGTTTCACATTTACCTTAATGTTTAAGATAGTTACTGAACATTGCTGTTGACAAATCACCTTTCAGGTGAAAGACTTAGTAGAAAAACTTCAAGATCTTACAAATTTTTGCATTGGTAAGCAAATGTGTAGATCCAGTACTCTCTTTCTTTTTCTTCTTTTTTCTTCTATATTTAAGAATCCTTAAAACTGAAAATATCTCTAGAAACAGTTTCTTGGATATTGTCGAGTGTGCTAATTATATGCGTATTAGACTTCCCATAAAACATATAGCTTATTATATATATTTGTGTGACCTATGATTATGTTTCCAAGTTAGTTGAGTATGTTGTCAAGTTCTTGGGTTGAGAGGAGATGAGATATTAAAGAAGCAGTTCTCTTTTTTCCTTTACAAGGCATAAGTTGTTTAATATGTCAAATAAGTTTTTTGTGTTGGAAAGGATACTTTTTGGATGTGTTGATAGTAAAATGAGATATTAAAGGAGTAGTTCTCATTTTTCCTTTACAGGGCATATGTTGTTTAATATGCTAAGTTGTGTTTGGAAGGACACTTTTGGATGAGGTGACAGTAATTTAACTCTTAGGGCTTTAAATTTTATATCTTCTTGATATGTCATGACTGTTCTTCAATTGTTCATTTAAATATGGGAATATTATTTATTACACAGTACCATATAACAAATATATTTCTTCAAAAGTAAAACTAGCATCTGGAACATAGATTTCCTTAATATAATGCATGGAGGGAATTAATTAGCTGTTACTACTTGTAAATTTTGTGATTAAGGAGGTAATCTATATTTTTTTTCCCTATTTTCTAATTGTAGATATTGACCTTGACACACTACTTAAAAAGGATTTGGTCACTCTAGACGAGGCTTTGAAAACTGCCAATCGTGCTGTTCTCCTAGCCATCAATGCCATATCTGTTCTTCTCTCAGTAAGTAGATCTTCAATTTTACTTATTTTGCTATCAGTAGTTGCAGAAAAGTTCTCTTCATATGATAACTATTGAGCTACTTTCAGGACATACACCAAAAACAAATTTATGTACATAGCGACCCCACAGAATTAAAAGTTTCAGAAATCATAAAGGTAAGTCGTAACTGAAAATCTTAAACATTGAAATATGTTTATATTACAATGTCATTTTTTTTCTTAATCTATATGCTATTGTTAAAAGCCTACATTCCTTTGTTTAGACTCTTAACTCAGAAATGTAGATTTATCAAAATTTTGCATTATTGATTCACTTTGTTCAAAAATAATGCTTACGGTAGAGCCTTTTGAGCTAATTCAATAATAAACAGATTCTAGGGAGCTACAAAGAAGTGAATATTGCATTTGGAGCTGGTGACAACATCAGAAGTTCAATTTTACAAGCTCTATTTGACTGTCCTTTCATTTGCACTGGTTTAGAGGTAATACTTAAAGACTTCAAATAAATGATTTAACTTCAAGCAACTTGTATGGACATAGTTAACTATTTTGATCTACTATAAAGAGCACTTGGACATTTGGCTGTTTTTTTCTTTTTTTGTTCTCTGTCTTTTGTTGTCCAAACTATGTTACCAACTTTATTTTGCCAAATTCATCTTGTTTCCACTAATCTATTTTTTGTTCCTTTTTTTTTGTTGAACTAGGATTTAAATGGCATCGTCATATGCATCATTTCAAGTTCAGGTCTTATGGACAATGATGTACTTGCTTGTTTGCATACTTTCCGTCAAACTGCAAACTACTCCGGGCATCTCATTATATCTGCAACTTATGAGCCTAATCTAGGTTCCAATATGCTAGTAACAACACTTTTTATTTTAAGGTATGGTGCTTATTATGAGAATGAGAAAAACTTTCTAGTGTCTGCATTTAATTTATCTATATCTCCTAGAAGTTTGGTTGACCAATCTCTGTTGAATCATTTGACCCTGTTATGAATGAGGAATTGAGAGAAATTGAGTAGAGGGATTGTGAAAGCTTAAAGAAACCAACAACTTTCCCTCTTTGTATACTAGATTATTTTATTTATATAAGGTAAATTACAATTATAATCAATTATAATCCTTTAAAATTCTTTTAATCAAATAATAATCTTTGAATTCTCGTCAAGTTGGAGCATATATATCATAAGCTCCCAGCTTGTTACACAGTTGTGTTACACAACTTCCAACCAAAGGCTTGGTGAATTGATCAACGAACTAGTCCTCAAACTTCACTTGAATGGTTTTGATCACATCTTGTTGCACCTTCTCTCATACAAAGTGACAGTCAACCTCAATATGCGTTGTCCTTTCATGAAAAAATGAATTAGAAGTAATGTAAATGGCTACTTGATTATCACACATGAGCTCCATAGGTTGAGTTTGTTGAAATCCAAGTTCGTGAAACATATGTTTTACCTAGACAAGTTCTCGAGTTGTATATGTTACGGCTTTATATTATGATTTTGCACTTGAACAAGAAACCACAGTTTGCTTTTCGCTTTTCTATGAAATTAGGTTGCCACCAACAATCACACAATACCTTGTAGTATATCGTCGATTAGTCCTAGAATTAGCCTAATCAACATGACTATAAGCTTGAATTGAACAGCGCCCATGGTTTTTACTTAAGAGTCCTTTGTCAAGATTGAGCTTGAGGTATTTAAAGATTCGAATAGCCGCATTCCAATGGCTGGTCCGAGGAGATTGAATAAATTGACTCACCACGCTTGTACTGAATGAGATGTCAAGCCTAGTAACTATAAGATGGTTTAATTTCCCAATTAGTCTCCTATCATTTCTTGGATCTTTCAAGTGTTCTCCCTAGTCTGCATTAAGTTTGGTGTTGGGATTTGTGAAACTCAGAGAAATCTCTTATTGTTTTCGTATATACGTTGATGAAAATACAAGTATAAATAGTTGATGTCTAAGCCTAGAATAGGAAATACAATCAATAATAGTAAATACTTTCCTATTTTATTACTATATAGATAATACAACTCAACACTCCCCCTCAAGCTAGAGCGTATAAATCATATGCACCAAGCTTGTTACATATAAATT
>JANKYE010000004.1:17964260-17974336 GCA_032467995.1 Erythroxylum dillonii | reverse complement strand
AAGGCACAAATTTTGCCTTTGTTGAGCTAAAAAATCAGACTTTGATAGATGCAAAATAAGCTTTTACAAGGGTACATTAATGTATTAGCTATCAATTATGACAGCTAATACTTTTGAGTAATTTTTACAGTAGGCACATTTCCAATTTCAATGGTGGAATTGGAGAAGTTTATTAAGTACTTATTATCTTGTTAGTTAAAGTATATCAAATGCAGACCAACTCAAGTTTACTTGATTCTAAGTTTTTACTGATTATATCATGCATTCAATTGGAGTAACATCAAGCTACTTATTTTATTTGTATGAATGAGTTTAATCAAACTTGTTCTTTATTTTTTGATTATACCTTATTAAATTTTTGTGACTTTGTAGGGTTGGTTTTATTTCCATAAAGGGGATCGGTGGTTTGCAAACTTTTGGAAGGGAAAAGCAAATGGTGAAAGTCGTTTCTATTCAAAGTGTGGTGATGTCTTCTTTGGCCAGTTTGAGGATGGTTGGCGACATGGCCACTTCCTTTGCATTGATGTTGACGGAATGAGGTATATATTCTATCCTAAATATTCACTTGCTAGACATGTGTCATTATTCTACAACATTTTGCTTCTTTTATTAAACAGTTAGTAGCATTTGTTATCATTTTCCTTAGACATAAAAATAATCTTATTGTAATTCAATAGCCTATGAAGTAAAAATTGTCCTAGAATTTTGTATCTTTTTTTTATCTATCTGTTGGTGCAAAGGCACACTTTCCATTTCTTTTGTTACAAACGTTTATCTAGATACCGAACTTATATTGAAATTGCTCCTACTCTGTTGTACGACAATTTTATTTAGGTCCATTTAAGCGAGACTCAGCCTTCTCACATGATCGTTGACTAACAAAATCTTGTTCTAGAACACCTTATGACCCTTGAAGTGCTTTAACTTTCACACTCGAGTAAGAATATTACGAAACTATTAAATAATCATAGGCAACAATAAACTCACAAAAGCTATGGTAAAAATCAACTTTTATTACTTCTTTAGAAGTATATAAAGGAATATTTTCTCTCAATGTGTTCTTTTCCTCTCTTTATTCTTAGGAGTAAGACTTAAATAAGCTATTTATAGGTAACTCTGGCTTTACAATTCAGAATTCTAATTGAACTGAATTAACTAGATCATCTATATTCTTATTACATTATATCACATTTAATCAATTGGATGATACCTTTGTTGAAATATGATTCTATCTGATAGGATTTAGCTACATTACAATTAAGATAAGATATTATATTTAATTAGGGAAGATATATCCATATCTATGAACTCCACTATCTTCAGATGATCCTCCCACATAGTCTTTATCTTCTAGAGCTAATGTATATCTATTGTGATCTTATCTGTCACATCATTTAAGATCTCTCCTTGATCTCTATCTATTGATGATGAGTCATCCAAGCCTAATAGCATACTTGTTCGTTCTATTGCTTATCAATGTTAAGTTCATTAGTCATGGTTCGTTTACTTGAGTACGCATTAAGTCCTTAGAGCTTTCACATGTCTCTCATATATGTGATCCAGTTAACCTTCAAGTCAAGGTCCATATTAAGCTATCTTTTTAGTCTCACATTTGAATCTTTGCATCTCTTCGAAGATTTTCGTTAATGTGCACCAATGCATGCCAACTCATCGATAATGTTCCTTGCCTACTCGCAAGTCTTTATCTTGTTCCGTTGTTTCGAGTGCTAAATATTGGCCAAGGTTTGCCAACACTTGCACTATTTCGCAATGTAGAATTAGGGGTCTATCTAACGACCCCTTCCAGAAGAACTCGTTGCTATCAAGGAAATAATCTGCAGGCACTCCTCCAAATTGATTTCCTCTAAGATTCCTTAGTTATAGGCACATCTCCAACATATCATTTTTCCTCTCCGTCGAGTTTGTCCTTTGCTTTTGTTTGAACACTCCTTCTCAAGGCCCATTACACCCAATATAACAGAATCGTTGAGGTAGACTTCTTCCGTGAAGTCATCCTCTCCTCCTTGATTTGCTCCTCACCCACGTTCCGTTTTGGGCATTTACAAGCAAAATGCAGCCCTTCACAAATGAAATAACTAATGTCTTGTTTTGATTGTTTTTTTGGACTTGCATTGAGAAGATTCATATAATTTCTCTTTGCCTTTCTTTTAGCCATTTTGTGTCCCACTTGCCTTTCTTTTAGCCATTTTGTGTCCTACCATCTTGCCCTCGTTGCCAGTTCGAATTAGTGGTAGGATTTGGAGATCTACTAAAGAATTTGCAGCCATTATCACATTGGAAGGTTTTTTATGTTATGCCTTTGAAGCTCCATTTATGTTCAATCTTATAAGTTGTTTATGAAGTTGAACAACTTGCCTTCCTTAGATATGTTCTGCATGTCCAACATCAAAGATGTGAATTTTCTCACGTACTCCCCCACCAAGTTGTATCGCTTCAAACATTTCAAAGCTTCCCTCGTGAGCTATGAAATGTTGTAGCTTTTCTTCATCCACAAGTATCAATAGAAGGTCTACCCACACTATATCATTGAAGGTTCTCGTTCTCCACGATAGCTTTGCATCCTCCACCATATACGTAATTGTGACGACACCTTCTTCGAATTGGATTCCTTCGCCACTGTCAAGTATTGTTCCATGTTTCACAAGAAATTTTCAAACTCTTTGACACTTCGTTTGCCATTAAAAACTTGGTGCTCTTGTACTTTTTTCAAATTACTTTCGACACTCTCATCACCCTATGTTGCAACCACACACCTTAGGATTGTGATTTTCAATCTAGAATCCTCTTTTGCCTTTATAAAGTCCGCTATTTGATGCTGAAACTGTTTGATCTGTGCCTCCGAAATCTCTAACTAAGATTAGAAACTTGCCTCTTTCTCCCCTCAAAGTATTGGCCTTATGCGTGTCTTTATTTTGTTGACGCGCTCTATCAAATTGCTATCTCCTGCTATGTTGATATTTTGACTTTGATACCAATTGTTATAAAGGTTTACCTAGACATCAAACTTGTACTGAAATCGCACCTACTTCGTTCCACAACACTCCCACTTAGGTCTGTTTAAGCGAGACTCAACCTTCCCATGTAATCATTGACAAACAAAACCTTTTTGAACGCCTTGCGACCCTTGAATTGTTTAATCATTACACTCGAGTACTATGAAAGGATTAAATAATTATAGGCAATAATAAATACACAAGATATAGAAACAACCTCTCTACTAATTAAGGATAAGGTTGCGTACTACTACTAGACCTTTCCAGACTACGTGTATCTGCAAGATTTTTACTGGGTTGTTGTTGTTGTAATAACAAATATGCAAGAGTTATGATAAAAATCAACCTTTATTACTTCCCCAAAAGTGTACAAAAGAATATTCTCTTTCAATATGTTCCCGTCCTCTCTATTTTTATTCTTAGGAGTAAGACTCAAATAAGTTATTTATAGGCATATCTGGCTTTATAGTTCAAAAATCTAATTGAATTGAACTAACTAGATCGTCTTTATCCTTATCAGATTATATTACTAATCAATTGGATGGTACCCCTATGTAAATAAGACTATATTTGATAGGATTTAATTACATCACAACTAACAAAATAAGAGATCACATTTAATGGAGAAAGATACATCTATATCCATCAACAACTCCACTATCTTTAGATGATTCTATCACGTGAACTTTATCTTTTAGAATTGATGTATATCTATTGTGATATTATCCGCCGCATCATATAAGATTTCGCCTTGATCTCTATCCATTGATGATGAGTCATCTAAGTCCTATGTCTTTTATGGCACACTGGTCCGATCTAATTCTTATCTATGTCAAATTTATTAGTCATGATTCATCTATTTGAGCACACATTAAGTGCCTAGACCTCTCACATGTCTCCCTTATGCATGTGATCTAACTAATCTTCAATCTAAAGTCTATCTCAAGTTCTCTTTTGGTTTTACATTTGAATCTTTGCATCTAGTTGAAGATTTCTGCCAATATCTACCAATATACATAAACTCTTCGACAATGTCCGTTTTCCTCACCTATTCGCAAGTATTTGCTTTGTTCCATCGTCCCAAGTGCCAAATATTGGCTAAGACTGGCCACTCGCAGAATTCTGCAATTTATATGTTGGCATCTAACTAACACCTTTCATGGGCTGTCAGGGAATTATTTGCATGTATATCTTTTATTTATTAGTGCATAATGTCCTTAGACATTTTGTGTGTAACTTCAACTTGTCCATCTTTTGTATCTTTGTTCATTTTATTTTTGGATTAATACCTTCATTTCATTTCACTTGCTTCCAACTCAGTTTACAAGCATGAACCGCTAATGTAGTGGAACTTCACTCTATGTAGTGGGAAATCGCTACTGTATGTTTTTTTATTGATCTGTATAGAGTACGCCATAATGCTTGACAGAACTTTTTAAATGAGTTAAAAGCTTATGGCAAGTACACGGAGGTCAAGAATAAGTAGTTTAACAATCGTCAACCCCATGCATCCAATGTACCTCTCTCTTTTTCCCATTTTTTGGGTCAATGATATCTAATGCGAGAGTACTCGCTTATGGATTCAACTTTTATTGGGTGATTTTCATTATTTACTCATTCTATTTGCCTTAAAATTAGTAATATTTAAATGTGATGACGTTACTATTACTTTTTCGAACAGTAGCTTCTGCTCTATCCATTTTCTGAAAAAGCTTAGGATAACATTTTGTTGATTATGTTCTTATCTGGCTAAAAGCTCTTGTTAATCATGTTAATCAATGTCTACGTGTACAGATGTATTGAGGTATGGGAGAAGGGCATTCTCTTGAGCCGTAAGCAATTAGATACTTATCCGGTAGAAGGTACATTTTAGAGTTCTATTAAAATTTAATCTTGATCCCAATATTTTGTAATATTTAAGTACTTTATTTATATTTTGAAATTTACCTTAATTAATTATCAGATCTAAGTCTACGTAACACTTTTTTTAATTAGAGGCCATCCGCTGCCTGTACGGCTATTAAACTAGCCTATAAATCCACTAATAAGCTCAAACAAACAAAAAAGTCTTTAGATAGATTGGAGGGCAATAACTTCTATATTAGTAGTAGATGGGCCTCTCATCCAAAATCAAATGTCACGTCAGCTTAAGTTAACGGAAGCATTATTGTAGTTAGTGGTTGGTTAAGGTCAATTATGATTATTGAACACTACAAAGCGTTGGAGTCAAATTTAAATTTTGACAAAGCCTTAGAATAAAAAATGTATGTTTTACCTTCCTTACCCTCATTTTTTATGAATTCTACCTACATTTACTGGTCGCATTGTTATTTTACGTTCTTGTTGGTTTTCCTAGCATGTCATTTTTTCATGTTCTTTTATCTATTCAATTAGATGTACAACCTAATTGGGTATATACGAAGCTCCAAAAATGTCCCTCTTTCGGCAAAAAATGCATACAATAGAATTGTCCAAGACCCAATCTAATTTGACTTGAAATTTGAGTAGATTATTAATAAGTTTGTATTTGTCTAATTTCCTGGTGAGTTTTAACTTGCATGACAAAGCCTTCGGTATCACTTTCAGGCGTTTTCACTAATTGAGACTCAAGATCTGAGATCATGGTTAGATAGATTGTGTACATCAATAGTGTTCACATTTACTTCTGTATTTTCAACAAGTACAATGGAATTATTTTTTACTCTACTTAGAATGCAAGATTTGACCTAAAAATTAATTTTGTAACCATCACATAATTGACTAAGACTAAATAAGTTGTGTTTCAATTCATTAACCCACAATACATTTTCTATCATCGACCCATCCAAAGACAATAATCTTATCATGTGTACTCTCTTCAGTGTCACAAGAAGGTTACTGAAATTTGTTGTGTCCTTGTATGCTTTGAGCGTCCACTATCTGCATATGTAATTGTTTTGCTTACGCTTGATTACCTACATAAATAGTTTATCTAATTTTTGGTACCTAAGTGCACTTAAGTCCTTCAAGGTTAGTATTGAAGCCTGTTGCAACTAACATCTTTTTATGTCTATTTTATCAACTCCTTAAATAACAAAAGTTCTCAACAATAACATAATCATTATAAGAATAAAATTTATTACGGCACGCTCTATATGAGTTATAACCATATGGATATGATCTATGAATATGATTGTCTAGGGAGTGTAGGTGTGTGAGGGATATATGCTATATTGCATTTTCCTCCTTAAGGTGAGGGAGTAGTTATAGCTGTTTGTTCTTGTTGCTCGGTGTTCCAAACCTTGAATTGAGGACATACATGTATCCTTTATGAATTCTTTGAGTTCTAGGTAAATATGCATAGCTATAGCGATCACGCTTGTTCTTAGGGAAAGAACCATTTGACTCTCTACTTATCTTTTCTAAGAGTCTATGCTCGTGTTCATACCTTTTACGACGAGTATTTTAAGAATTAGTTGAGGTTCGCTCACGAGTATAATCTATTCCGTGTTTGTCATTTGCGGTCTTTTGTTCTCCACACAAGGCACACTTTTCCTTACATTTGTTGAACTTTAAAATGGGAAATTTTATTTATTTATTTATTTTTTAAAAATGAAAATGTATTAAAGAGGCGCCTAATAAGGTAACCCAACCAAAGAGTTAAAACAGCACCTACTAAACCACGACATGGCATTGGAGTT
This sequence comes from Erythroxylum dillonii, assembly GCA_032467995.1. Taxonomy (NCBI): domain Eukaryota; kingdom Viridiplantae; phylum Streptophyta; class Magnoliopsida; order Malpighiales; family Erythroxylaceae; genus Erythroxylum; species Erythroxylum dillonii. Next base: position 17,967,642 of record JANKYE010000004.1, on the reverse strand, counting down.
TAAAAGATAACAAGGCTATTGAATGTTCTACCTATTCATCTCAATACACACTCTACTATTAATTCCTTTGTGATAATTGCTCTAATCCAAGCCAAGGTAGCTTGGCTCAATGAGTGAATGTCTTGAAAACATTTGATGTTCCTTCCTCGCCAAATGGCATATATGCAGCAGGTGAAAGCACGTTTGAGACCTATGTAATCTCCTTTAAGATTTAAAATCATTAATTTCCTTTATAAATAAGTTTTTTTGGAAAATTATAAATAAGTTATTTGCACGAGTAAGTCGTCAACCTTCTTAGTTTCAACTACTACTCTCTTTGATTCATAATAAGTGTCGTTTTAGAAAAGCGCACGCTTAGTAAGAAAATTAATGAAATTATAGATATATCCTTATTAATACTCCCATGAAGTTACCTCGTGACCCCTGTGAAGTTATAAATGATTGATAAAATTATGATCTGTGTAATTAAGGTGAGAGAGAAATTAAAGGTTAATTTTGGAAGTAAAATTATAAACATGCATACAAAGTCAAGAATAACACTTATTTTGAATAATTAAAATATATCTAAAACGATAATTATTATGAATCAGAGGAAGTATTCATTTTAGGGTCACTTCCTCTCTTCGTTGACATCCCAAGATTCTCAATATATTTAAATCCATCGTCACTAGCCCATGAAATTGTTTTGGGTTACCTCGTTTTACTAAGCCATAAATCACATATCGGCTACTTCATGCCTAAATTTATTGTTTTCTAATTCGCTTGTCATCCCAGTAAAGCTTTAATCTCCTTGAATTCTTATTTGTTTTTTGTTTAATGTTCTTTTCGGAATTCGGGCAATGGAGCTTCACATACTTCTAAATATTTTACCTTTGTTTGTTAAGTCTCCTTTTCTTTTCAGTTTTCTATTTATTTAGGAGTTCTTTGAACTTCATTGTGACTAGAGGTACGACCTAGTTGTCGCTTTCACTTTAGGTAGTTGATTTCTCATCACTATCAATCCTCTAGGGCTTAGGAGGTGATGTTTATCTTTTAAACTCCTGCCATTCCCCAATACCGTTTTATCATCCTTAAAAGATACTTGTTTTCCTCTGTTTCCTCTTCTCATCTCACACGAGGGGAAAACTTACAAACTTTTAAGTGGTACTGTGTTAAGATTCTTTGTTTCTTGGGCCCCTTTTGCCTTTAATTCCCAATTCTTCGAAAGTCATTTAAGAATCTTTTACGATTTTGATGTTGGTAGACTTTTTCTTTTCTAATGCTTACGGAGCAGAATATTCATCCCATTATGGAACTGTCATCCTTTACTGATGTAAGAAAAGAAGCATTCCATTTTTTGCAGGATAAGATAGAGCTTGTTGGCGACCTACGCCATGCCATGCTTATCAGCGGAATGTCATGGAAGGAAGCCCCAATTCCTTTATTAACCAACTAAATGGAGACGATATCTTTTCAAGGCCTTTTAGGACGTTCAGAGTATCTATAAAAATGAACGTATATGAGGACTATTAATTCGTCATGTTTCATGCAAAATAATTCAAATTATTGCATAAGCATGCTCTTTTTATTCTCATTGTTTAATACCCTCATTTGTCATGTCTAATATGTCACAAATCGTGTTATCTCACAGATGGATTCCCTATTAAACTCTAAATGTTATAGTGCACAAATTAAGTTGTGCACAAGGTTAGCTTTTAGGGTCTCATTCGGTTTGCAGCCTGGAAACTGTAGTACTCCCTCTATCCACAATGAAAGTATCGCTAGGATGATAGGCTTCTTTTTACAATGTGCCAGAGGTCCATCAGGAAAATTTTTATGCGGGTGTTCGAAGATAACCTGACGTGACGTTAAAAAATTGTACCTGCTTATGTTTTATCCTTCTCCCCTCTTGACTAGACGACGATCTTAAATGGGTGATGATATTTATTTAAATATCTATTGATACTTGAAAATGAGGTTAGTGAGATCTTCACTCTGATGCCCTATTTCCCAAAAGGCATTCAATATGTATTCAGATTTAGAAGGTCTTTAACAAATTATCAAACATGAGTCTAAATAAAAGAATTTCTTCAACTTATTGAATCTGTTTTGTTAACTTGAATGTCCTCTTTTCCGTTTGCATTTGCCTTCTTAACCTTCGTAATATCTTCGATATTTGTTATTCTTTCAAGTTCTTACTTAGGCAATATTACATGAACTTATCTTGCATCATATCAATAACATTTTATTATCATAAAAAAAATTGAACACAAGTCAAACCTAAATCCAAATCAGTCCAAGTGAAAGCCCAAGCTCAGAGCCGAAATGAGATCCAAACTTAAGTCAACTACCAAGTCAATTTTGATCTCAAGCTTAAATCCAAAATGAATTTGAGTCACTTCTAACATTAATAACTTTAAGTAACATTGAAATCTATGTTTGGCCAAACTCGCCATATACCTAAGTAAAATATTGAAATGTCTTCTTTCTAATTTAAATTCATGCGAAAAGATTAAATGAATAATGAATAACCATGTTCTTTAATTTCAATTTCTATTCATGTTTTTCTCAAAAAAAAAAAAATTTCTATTCATGTTCCAAAGTCTTCAAAATTCCTTTTCTTTTATATTAACTAAAATTCAAGCTCAAAAGATAAGCGTAAATTCAATATTTTAGTATTAAAATGAAGTCAAATTTTATTCAATATTATTTCCTTTACAAATTAAATCTTTAGGATTTAAAAAATAATAATACATGTTCTTTTATTTTAAATTTCTTTATTAACTAAAGAGTGCAATTTTTTCATTTTGTTGATGCATTTTTATAATTATATTAAATTTTTATTTAGTTGTTTTTCCAATTTCTTTAAGTGTTTGTCTATCATAAAACAAATAGTTCCGAGTAACTTTTCTTTTCTTTTTTTGAAAAATGATAATGTATTAAGCCATGATAGGCAATCTAGTTGTACATTCAAATACACTGCTAAATGTCACTAAAGCTTAGTAACTGTCAATGATTACAAATAGGGATTTAAAGGAAATGAAAGGAAACTGGATATTCCAAAATAAAAGACGATAATGCTTATCCTTAAATCTGTGGCTTGTTATATACTAATATGGAGCCTTATATGTTGCATAAGCTATTTGTCGAATTGTTCTATAGGGAGGCACTTATCTTGAAAGATTGTGTAATTTCTTTCATCCTAAGTTGCTGTAACTATTGATGAGAGAACTAACGAAAACATTTATAAGCGGTGTTGTTGGAGTGTTTGCTAGTTGAAAGATGATAACTTTTTTATTTTATGGGTAACTAGATAAGCAAATTAAATACTCCCTCCGATTCATAATAAGTGTCGTTTTAGAGGAATGCACACTTATTAAGAAAGTTAATGAAATGTCTGATA
>JANKYE010000004.1:17934943-17947157 GCA_032467995.1 Erythroxylum dillonii | reverse complement strand
GCTACACCTTTGCTTCTCCCTCCCAACTTCTGTTCTTCTCTGTACGTATGACTAAGTTGATATGATATGATTCTTTTTTTTCTTTCGGGTAATAAACATATTATTTCATATTCGTCAAAATTAAAAACTAATAAGTGCTCTCTTCTCTTTACGACATTTTTATTAAAATAGTATAATTTAGATTCAGAAGATAATATATTTACATTATATTGCTGCTTTCAAATTTATGTGTTATATAAATTTTTACTCATTATAATAATAAAATATAACATTATTAAATAGTTGTTATTTTTTGACGGGATGTATCTTTTAATTTTACTGTAATTGTCTTGGAATTGACTGACATACGTAGTTTATAATTGTCCACCACTAAATATTGCTACAAGTTCGCTTGACTTTTGGGAATGACGTGAAACGAAACGACCCAAATTAAAATGGAATGCGTCTCCTCACCTCAGAGAATGTCATGTCAAAGATGGAATATATCAAATTTGAATATAATATTCAATGCGCTACTTGGAGTTGGAGATGCTATACTCGTAAAGTCAAGGTCAAGCGCCCCAATATTAAGAATCTTAGCTTTCCTTTCTTTACCCTCTATTTTTGAATAGAAATATATGTTTTTATATGACTCAACTGTCTTTGAAAGAAAAGTAGAATTTTGGGAGGACATTCGGGGGTGGTCTAGTCACGGATTCACGATTATCTTTTCTTCTTTTTGTTTTTTTTTCTTTTAGGCTTTAGCCATAGATCCATTAAAAAAAAGAGGAAAGTACGGACAAGATAAAATGACAAAGGGGGAATTGAGTTGAACGGTGGAAACAGAACAAAAAGGCAAATATTCACGTAAAAGAACACAGGATTAGAAAAACACATTACAAATTTTCAGGGGATAGGGATACAGAAATGGCAGGAAAAATTGCAGAGGAAGAAAGACTAGACAAGCTCTTTCTTCCCCATACCATACATGTGTACGTATGTATCTGGGTCTGGGGATTTAATTAAACCATTTCTTGTGTTCCTTTTGTTTTGTATTGACTCTGGTCTGGCACATGCAACAGGATGATGATGGGAAATGGCAGGCAGAGAAAAGGAATGATGAAAATTCCTGTGCAAATGGAATGATTCTAAAGAATATAATTAAAAAATAAATGGGTACGAAATTAATTACTTTTTTCAATTTCACGCTTCCATGTGAATCCAAAAAGGCCATCACATTTATTGCGGATCAGCAAAAAATGCGTTCCCTCACACACAAAATTACACATTTATTAATTTTCTTTAGGAAACAAACAAAGTACTACTCCTCTTAACAATAATGATATTCAAAATAGGCGACAGAAAGAATAGAAGTGTGGGGGTAAGGCAAGGCTTCTCCTTCGAGGACGCCGAGTACCCTTGGCGTGTGCTTGCAGGTAAAATTTGTTTGATCTGGATCTCGATTAATGTGCCCTTGTGAATATTATTTTGACTGTACAAATACTTAATTTTATTTTGGGCTTGGCTGATTCGTGATGATGATGACGGTGGTGTAAGTAATAGCTATAGCTAGCTAGTTAGTGCATCTATCTATCTATTTATATTTTATATATATAATATTGTACAGAAGAGAATTTTCAGAGTTGAAACACGTCTCCAAGATGGAGATCAACCCATGTATTGTTATTAATAAAAGGTGCGTCTCGTCAAATCGCCGGGCTAACACAGGACTCGGGAGGAGGGAGTAACAGTTGTAGGGTGAAAATAGACTGTGACCCTGTCCTGCTACTGCTACGTCACATAGAATTCCATGGTTATACTCTTCTTGTTTCCCCCAAAAATTACCCATTCATTCAAAATGTAGCTATTTTTAACGACTATTTTACCCTCCTACAATTATCCTCCTATCAGCTAATATAGCATGAATCAAACCTTTACCCTTATACAATTATCCTCCTATCAGCTAATATAGCATGAATCAAACCTATATTAAGTTTTCTGATTGGAAAGTCTACTGTAGAAATTATATATACAAAAGTTAAGGCTTCTTACAGTTACTCATATTATCGGTAAACGCTTTTCATAAAGGTCTCGGGAGATTGAAGCTTGTATTTGTCACAAAAACCTTTTCGGAAGTCAAGATGAAACCAAAATCAAGTATTTCATATTTTTTTCATTTTTAACCTATTCATGAATGATCCAGGACACGTAATAAGGTCTATGCTACGTGTTACACATGGTATTAAAACAGTTACGTAATCGGGTTACCGGAAATGAAGGTTTTTCAGTGTTCATCCATTATGATTTTCATCATTTTCTTATTCGTTTTTCGGTTTTTTGCATGTATGATTATATAAAAGTGATATACATAAGACTAGCTATAAAAAACGGATCAAAAACGAGCCAAAAAGTGCCAAAAACTAGTCCTAGGATCATTAACAATTGCCCTCCTCGTCAGAGGGCGATTGCACCGTCAGGTGCATACCGGGGCAACCTTATGGGAATTTTGAAAAGAAATTTATTAATTTTTGGTTCTGACGTCAGCATGACGTCAACAACACTGTAACACTAACATTAGCAGGCATCACGCTTGCGGGTGGCAAAGGGGGCCCGTGCGTTAAATGAATGCGTAACGACATGCTCCAGATGCATCTAACGCCTGCTTAGCAAGCGCCCCCCACGCACACAATGGCTTTCACTATACGACGCATGGGGTACAGTGTTTTTTCAATTTTTTTGGATTTATTACGTTAATAATTGGATTCCAGAAAAAGGTTTTAAAGCTTTTTTAAGCTGATTTTGAGTGCATTTTTGTGCTCCAAACTACATAAAGAAGACACTTAAAGTTTTATGTCTCGAGTGACAAGTTTGATATTCCAAAAGTACGATAGTCACTCTCATTGAGAATTTTTTTTAAATAGAATTCTTAAACAAAGATTAAAGACGATGTTTTCAATACTACTATATGATTATTTGACTGTGCATTTAATTTTTGCATTTATAGCTAATTTTCACATACATTATACCCCATATAGAATGTAAGAATGACATAAAGATGTATATCTTGTGTTTATGGACTTTTTAAGGTACTGATGAGGATGTAGTCACCAAAGTGGTCTTTTAAGTCAGTGTTTTGGATTATTTTGCTCACATGTTGAGGGATGTCTCTGGCCTTATGTTTGGTTATTCTGCCCAAAGGTGTTGGCCTTACATAGGGTTTTGAGAAGTTCATAAAGGCATTAAAAAGAGGAAAGTCGTTGCTTAAATGATCTATTCATCCAAAGGTGATAGTGTCATAAGAGTTGATGGTTTATACTCTGATCGCTTTTATGTGGGGGTGTAATTGCTTATATTATGTATTAGCACAAAGATATTTTATAATATCTGTGATTGGATTCTTAATATAGATACTGCTTTAATGCTTTAAGTATCACTGTTATCCTGCATTTATACTGATCTTTACATTGTCTTTTCTATTTTGTAGTTACCTTTTTGTAAACAACAATACTGTCATGATTGAGACCTTAAATGGTTTCAATTCCAAGAAGTGGAAGAAGAATGTTGAGTTTACCCTGGAAATAGTTGACGTCAACATGGCGATGCATATCGAGAGACCTTCTCCACTTACTAATATCAGCTCAAAAGCTGATGAAGCAGTAATGGAAATTTGGGAGCTGAAAAATAGGATGTGCTATTTGACTATCAAGAGATCAATCCCAGATCATCTACTCAGTGGATTACTGGATACAGTCATTGCGAAGAAGCTTATGAATAGCATGTCCCAAAGGTATAAGATGTCTTCTCATAGGGGGCAGAACGCCTTGATTAAAGAATTGTTTTCCATGAGGTATATAAGATATGGAGGTGTTAGAGAGTACATTGTCAGGGTGGCTCACCTTCAGAGTAAGCTGAAGGCACTAGATGTACCTATTTCTGACACGTTCATAGTGCATCAGGCACTAAATAATTCCCCTCGAGAGTTTGAGATGTTGGCTACCACCTACATCTCTCAGTATGAGGCCTGGGACATCAATACCTTGATTTATCGGAGTGCTGCAGCTGAGGAGAAGATTAAGAGTTCTCCTCATAAGGGTAAGAAACCTAAACCCTCTCCATAGATTCAGACTGGACAATCCAGAATTGCTAAGGGCCCACATGACATAAAGAGTGTGAGGTGCTTCTTCTGTAAGAAGAATGGGTATAGGAAAGCCAATTGCTCGAAGCACAAGTTGTGGAAGATTACGTAGGAACTTTCAGGTAACTCCTCGACCTATATGATTCACAAATCCATTGTAGCTATAACCACATCAAGTTCTTGGTAGTTAGAAAGTGAAGCTTCTAATCATGTTGCTTCCATAATTTAAGGGTTCACATCTATGAGAAGGCCGACTAAAAGAGAGGAGAAGCTGATGATCGGCAACAATGAAGAGGTGGATGTTTTGTTTATAGGAGATGTAAGCTTGAACCTTGATACGGGGATTGCATTAGTTTTACGAGACATGTTTTATATATCGTCTTTTATACGGAACTTGATCTCTGTATCAGTTTTGGATAAAAAGTGCTATCATTTTGTATTTGATGCTTTGGTTGTAAATATTTTTATCAATACAAGACATGTCAGAACTGCCTTCTTATCTTACGGACTATATAGAATGTGTCTTACTCCTAATGAAGTGTATGTCCCTTCTTATATTGCTAAATTTGTTACTAGAAAGAGAGCCTTCATAAAGCAAATATCGTACATGTTGTTACATAAACATCTTGGCCACACTTCCAAGGAGAGGGTTGAAAGATTGATAAAGGATAACATTCTCCCAACTTTGGACTTCAATTGTCTGGAAATATGTATCCATTATTGTAGGGGTAAGTTGAACAAGATAAAGAAAAAGGGACCAACTCGTGCTTCTGGTTTATTGGACCTCATATATACAGACGTTAGTGGTCCTATACAATCACGTTATGCAATACTAGATATTTTCTGACGTTTATAGATGATTATTTTCTCTATGACTATGTGTTCTTGGTTAAGAAAAAGTCTAAAGTTCTTGATAAGTTTAAGATCTTTAAGACTGAAGTTAAGAACCAATTGGGAATATCAATAAAGATAGTCAGACCTAATAGGAGAGGGGAATACTATGGCAGACATGGGTTTGCAGGATAACCTGTTTGCCAGCTATTTGAAATCAGGTGGAATAGTGACTCAGTTCACTATGCCAGGTAGTCCTGATCAAAATGATGCAGTCAAAAGGTGCAATTGCACCCTAAAAGACATGATGAGGTCAATGCAGAGTAGGACTAACCTACCCGAATACATTTAGGGTGAAGCCATCAAGACGACATTGTATATCTTGAACAGAGTCCCAAGTAAGTCAGTACCAAAGATGCCTTTTGAACTTTGGGTTAGAAGGAAGCCAAGCCTTACACACATTCATGTGTAGGGCTGCCCTGCTCAGGTAAGGTTATATAATCCTTATGAGAACAAATTCTACTCATTACTATTTAGTAGGTTATCCTGACCACTCTAACGACTATATATTTTACTGTAGAGAAGAAGAGGCCAAAATAGTGAGATCGCATATGACTAAGTTTCTAAAATATGATGTCCATGATAAAAGAGGATCTTCACTTCCTCCAGGAGATAGCAGGATGGATACTGTGATTATTACGTATTCGCCTCTTGTACAGTCAAGTCTAGTGGATGAAGGTCCGAGTACCATGTCTATGCAGGCACAGAGATCTATACTTATTCAGGACGAGGTTTCTAAGGTACAAGAACCTATGCAGTTGCGCAGATCCACCAGAGAAAGGCGACATGCTATCTCGTTAGATTACATAGTCTATTTGGGTGAGCAAAATTATGACATAGGACTTGTTGTAGATTGAGTTACTTTTACAGAAGCCGTTTCTGGACCCCATGCGATTTTGTGGTGGGAAGCGATGAAAGATGAGATGCAATCTATGAGGCATAATAAGGTATTGGAGCTTGTTGATTTACCTCAACATTGCAGGTCTGTTAGTTGCAAGTGATTATTTAAGACCAAGAAGGACACATAGGTTCAAGTTGAGCGGTTTAAGGCGTGTTTGGTTGCCAGGGGATTCACTCAGAGAGAAGGAGTTGACTTCAATGTTACCTTCTCTCCTTTATCCTCGAAGGATGCATTTAGAGTGATTATGATAATAGTAGCTCATTATGACATGAAACTATATCAGATGGATGTAAAACCACTTTCCTAAATGGTGACCTTTATGAGGAGTCTATATAGAGCTACCTGAAGGATTTTATGATTAAGATGCAACTGAAAAAGTGTGTAAGTTTACTAAATCAATATATAGTTTGAAACAAGCTTTCGGGCTATAGTACCTAAAGTTTGATTATGTTTTGACCTCATTCGGCTTTGTGGAAAACAAAGTTGAAAGATGCTTATACTCTAAGGTCAGAGGAAACAAAGTTGAAATATGCTTATACTTTACGGTCAGGGGGAAGAAAGTTATCTTCTGATTATTATATGTGGATGATATCTTGCTCGCATAAAATGATTGACGATGTTGCCTGAGGTAAATCAACTTTTGGCCAAACACTTTAACATGAAGGATTTAGGTGAAACATTTTTTGTCCTTGGTATACGTATTCACTGTGACATATCTCAATACTCATTGAGCCTCTCACAAAAAGCATACATTGAGCAAATGCTACAAAGGTTTAATATGGCTGAATGTAAACCTATTGTAACACCTATTTCTTATAGTGAGAGATTATCTTTTACATAGTGGCCAAAAAATGAAGCTGAGAGAGAGGCTATGAAGAATGTCCCGTATTCTAGTACAATTGGTAGCTTAATGTATGCCTAGGTGTGCACTAGACCGAACATTGCATTTACTGTTAGATTGTTGGGTCGATATCTAGCTAACCCAGGTGTAGACCAATAGAATGCAGTTAAACGAGTTTTGAAATACCTAAAGGATACCAAGGATTATACATTGACATATAGAAAAGTCAACGATTTAAACCTTACATGGTATACAGACTCCGATTTTGCTATGTGTCCAGATGATCATAAATTCACTTAGGGTATATTTTTATGTTTACAGATGGTGCAGTATTCTAAAAGAGTGTCAAGTAAATATTGGTAACTTCCTCAACCATGCATGCAGAGTTTGTTACATATTATGGAGCTACTACACAGACGGTTTGACTTAGAAACTTAATTTCTGAGTTGTCTATGGTAAGTTCAATAGCTAGATCCAATCGGTTATATTATGATAATTTTGCTGCAATGTCAATTAGATAATTCAGATTCTGATCTAATTAAAAAATAAATTATTTTATAATTTTTAATTTTAAAAATATTGATAAAAGCAGTCAGCTAATTCTCACCTCTAAATAGTACCGGTGGTAATGTATTTAATACAAAATTAAGTATTCTTTTTCACTCGAGGATTCCTTTTTGTATTCAAACTATTTAGAGGAATAAATATTCATCTATAAATTTGGAATGGTTGGTAATTCAACTATTTATTGTCATAATCCAATAGTTCAGGACACTGAATCATGTTATACAGATAGATAATGCGTTACCAAACCTTTTGTCCTACAGCCGTGTGACCTGTTTTCAGAAGTGTCTATATATATAAAATAGAAACCTGCTACACTAACAAAGATTGACATTTTATGATCACTTGCCAAAAGGCAAAGATTTTTGTCAAAAAGGTCTTCTAAAAACTAAAAACATCTCAATCAATATTTTCCACATCTTTACCTGGACTCAAGGTCTATACGTCACACATCAAAATCAAACCCTCAAAGTGAAATGAACAATTTCAGATGAAATCATACCAATGCACACTTCCCCATATATAGATACCTCTTTTTGGCTCTTCCATATTTTCGTCTACTGCTTTCTAGGTGATTAGTTACGCACGAATTCAATTACAACGATGGGATTTTCCATTCATTTGCCCCCAATTTGGAACATGCATATGCACATTTTGACTTATAAATGACATCTTTATCTTTTGACCCATATGCTGCTAGTCCTATTAATTTCAACCTAACACCTTGAGCTAGCATCCAATGTTTACTTAGGCTCATCTTTGCATGTTAGACTAAAAGACAACGTTAATGCAGGTTTGAAATATGATCCTTACTAGTTAGGGTAGTTGACAAGTTTCCGAGGGACATGCATTGGAAGAATAGAGAGAGGTCCCATATGTTACTGTGTTGGACTTAAAACCTTTCGAATAAGAATGTGAAAGAAGTCCGCCTACTTTTCATGTGCTCATGAGTAGTATATAATTGTTTTACACACGAAAAAGAAAGCTAAAGATGATGATAATGAAACGAGGAATAAAGGGTTAAGATTGATATCCATATGGATACATGTATTGTACATAATTAGGACATAAAATGATGAAAAAGTTCATTCCGATGGTGATATAGGGAATGAACATTCAATAAAGTGCTCCCACCATCTTGACTTTTAAACCTGTCGAGGCATTGAATTAGGTAGAGAAGTTTGAATAATTGTGTTTTGCTTTTTATTGATTGAAGCACGCAAGCTGGGCATTACGGGGTAAGATTAAGCTCTCTTTCCCAAAACCTGGAAGGTGAAATAGTGTCCATATCCCCATAGAAAACGGAACCCTTTTCTCTTGAAATTTTCCAAGTTGCATATATCGTACTCTACTTGTTCAACGTTATAGATGAATGCCATCCCCCTCCACTCTCTAGTATGAAAGAGAGGCTAGGCTCCGTTGAAGCCACCAGCTGATATCCGTACAATAACAACTCTCGTTTGAGCTGATTGCTGGAAAAGATTGACTTTCTAGCTTCGCCAGACACTGGACCGGCTTAATTAAACTCAGGATCCTCCTCGTCTGCCTCCTATTTGTGTATGAATAAATAGACATTGTGCAAATCATACTGTCATTTTTAAGGTTGATATTTAGTGAGAAAAAATATCGATTGTAGAAAAAATTTATTTTCTTTGACAATTACAGCTGCGTTTTCATGCTAATAGTTGATAGTGCTCAAATAAGGAATAACTGGAAGATTATTAAAAAGTTCAAGTTTTAAGTTTTAACATAATAACCAAGATTCACGTTTCAAAATTAAATTATATCTCAATAAAAATTTTTGAATTGGTGGCCATAAATAGAAATTTTCACAAATGATACGAATTTTTAATGTCAAAATATTGTCACACAAGCAATAAAAATTATTAGTATATATAAAAATAATACCAAATTGTACAAAATTCTAATTTCCAATATATAAAATTAGAAAATTTAATAACCAAGATAATTATATTTATTATAATTATCCCAAACTATTACATACTAATTTAAGCTAAAACTCTCTAACGTAAATTTTCCTAGTTATTCTTCTACATGAAGTTCACCATTTATTTGTTTCCTACAAAATAAATAAATAATAAAATCAATTAATTAGTTTATAAAATATTAAGCTATAAATTTAGTACTAATATTTTATAATAATATAATGATAATGATAAGAAGTAATACTAACTATTCTAGATTTTACAAATTTATAAACTAACATGATTAGTTGGGATATTTGATGTTGTGTCACGTAATGGATCTCTAATTAAGGTAGAAACATCAAGTAACAAACTAGGAATTACTCTAGTATTTTCCAAATGAGCAACAACAGTTAAAATTTGTTTCATTTCCGTGACCTACTTTTCAATAGTTGCATCTTGAGTTGGAATCTTTTCATCTTGTATTTTTGTGATTTCGGTAAGTCTTGCAACTTCTTCATCTAAATCACTTGCATATTTCTTTGGAGCCTCAACTTAAGCTAGAATTTGACTTTTTTTTTTCTCGAGACTTTGATGTTATCCCTTTAACACCTAAACCACATGAATAGCTTGAGTTTCTTTCTAGGATAAGACTGAAATGCTCAATGAGTGGTAAAGGTACAAATGAAATCTTTTCATTATTTTTCTCTTCTTCTAGAATCTTATTCTGCATATTTAGATAGAATTTGAAAATTTAGTAAAGTAATTTTAAAAACTTCAAAAAAATCTAATTTGACTATAACTTCCATACCATTATTTCTTCTCTATTTGGAACAGACCAAGTTCCATTTGGCTTTTGTCAGGATACCTTCCAAACTTTATCAACGTCAAGCCACTCATTGGAATCTTTATCTTTCTAAAAAGAAAAAAAACAAAAAGAAAAGACAGAAAAATTAACAATTAATTGGAACTCATTTTTTAAAAGAAAAATATAATTATAATTTTAAGTAAATAAAGTTTTATTTTACGATCTCAAATGCTATCTGCACAATTGACTTTGTATGAGAAACTGATTTCATCTCTTGATTTCCCCTATTATTTGTGTTTCTTCCGCTTTGCTCCTATACATTGATAAACAATTTATCTTTAATAAAAGAAAGCAATTATCAAAATAAGTTAAAGTTCTTAAATTTTCAAATTACGTTAAAATTTAGAGTCTCCCATTTATTTTCAATCAATCATTGCAATCACCTTTCTCCACATCCTTTGGGCAATCTTTGCTCATAAAACAACTTTGGTGTAAATGATAATGTTGATTTTTATATTGGTGCAAATGATAACGTCAATTTTTTAAAGAAAAATATAATTTTAATTTTAAGCAAATAAAATTTCACTTTACCATTTCATATGCAATGTAATAGTCGATTTCCAAAACTTACTAAGGGTTAAAATGTTAGACTTTTGAGTCATATCATTTTAGAATTAATGAGGTGCATTTCATTCACATGCATAACATGAGCACATATACACACATAAATGTTGATTTGGAAAACATTGTATAAATTGTATGTGCACTCAATTGATATATTCCGGGAGTATAAAAGGTTTAAAATGGTTATGATATGACTGTGTATTATTTATGTCTTGAATTTTGGTTTGATGGATTACAATCAATAAGTTGGAATTAATTGTTACAATTGGAATAGTGATGAATTAAAATGTACATTTAGCCTAGGAAAAGTGTTAAATGGCAAGACAAGTTGACATGTGAGAAATTAGGTTGACTAGACATATGAAATAGTGACATATGGCAGTAGAATTGAGTGACAAATGACTTAGAGAATTGGGTGATAAATGGCTTAAGAAACTAAGTGATAAGTGGACTATATATTTAAGTGACATTTGGTAGTTTAAGAAGAGGACATATAGCATGGACCTTTATTTGACAAGTGTCTCAACCTTTACCACACACCTACACCCTACGAGCCACATATATGGATGTCTATCTTCTCTTTTGTTTTTGCTACATGTTATGTTCTTTTTCTTGTCTCATTATCGATATACATATACAACCTCACAACCTTGAGTTTTTTGCCTAAATTATATACTTTGCCACTCCAATGTTCTGTTGTCTTCTTGTTACTGAAATCATTTAACTCCAACTTTGTTTTTGGAGTTGTGCTTGCAAGCTTGGAGGGCTAGGATAGCTTGATAATTGAGGTAGAATTTGAGCTAAACAAGTATGTGAAATTATCATCTTTGTGGCATGTTGTAATAGAAATTTTATGATGATTGAATTGAGATGAACTGCATGTAGGATTGATGATGAAGTTGTGCTGGAATATGATGGATGAATTGGTTACTTTTCTGTTTTGTTTTTGATGCATGAAAATACTAGGTTTTAGGCTGTTATATGGATGAATTAGATTGAGGTTTGAAGTACAAATGAACATGAATTTATGCCAAAGATAAGTGTTATTGAAGTGTTCTTGAATTTGGAAAAGTTAGGATTACATGTATGATGGGATTAAGTGAATGATAATGAATCAATTGAGTAGAGTTTTGTAAGATTTATGTAACCAAGATGGAAGCTATATTAACATAAATTGAAGTAGCTTTTGAGACTATAAATTCTGGAAAATTTGAAGTGTTAATGATGATCCTAATTAGATGAAATTGGAGAAATGAGGGAAATTGGATAGTGCACATCGGGACACTCATCCCACGATCGTGGGAAGGTCCTCCATGATCATGGCCAAAGCTTTGAAACAATAATTTGGATTTTGTGAATTTGTTGAACCAAATGAGGATAAGTCACTCTACATTGGTGTATTTAGACTTGATTCGGGCTTGAAATGAACCTAGATTGTTGCTTAATTAATTGGTTAAGGGTTTGATAATTTTAGGTTGTTAATTGATGTCATTACTTAATGAATGGATTGTCTTCAGATCAATGTATTTAAATATCAAAATTTTGA
>JANKYE010000004.1:17885556-17908065 GCA_032467995.1 Erythroxylum dillonii | reverse complement strand
GAGAAGATGGAAAAAAGAGAGCTGATTTTGGTGCGATGGAGGCATCTGAGAAGAGAGAAGAGAGAAGAGAGAAGCGGTGATGGAGGCTTTCTGAGATCTGCGAGATGAAAAAAGAGAGGAGAGAAGACAAGACAAACACTTTTGTTTTAGTATCAAATAACCAATTATCAAATAACCGGTTCGTATAAAAACCGGCCGGTTCTTTGATAAACCGACCGGTTTTTATATTCAAAGTTTATTAACTAAAACCGAACCGGACACATGGCCGGTTCAGACTATTTCCGGTTGGACCGGCCGGTCCGGTCTGATTTTCAAACCCTTGCTTTAAATACATATATTGATAAAAATAAAGAAATTAGAAGATAAAAGTATACTTAAATATTTTAAGACTATTTATAAGCATAAGGACCACAAAATTACATTTACTTAAAAAAAATTGTTATAACGTTAGGTTATAACGTTATAGTCATTACGTTAAAGATGACTATAATGTTAAAAATTAGCGAACATTATGAATTATGATATAAAAGGGTACATAATAGGCGGATGGAAAAGGAGGAAGGCATTGATTTTAAAGTCATCATATAGCTAACGTTAAAGTCTTAGAGAGGGGGCTGTTGGGGCCCCCTCACATAGTGGGCCCTGGGCAGGTGCCTTGCTGGCCCTTGCCCAGGGCTGGCATTGCACCTACAAGATAGAAGCCAATTTTATTTTTACCGATTTTCTTTGGTAACTAAAGAACACATTCCACAATTTTATATAGATTTTTAGTTCTCCACTACTAAAGATTCACTTGCATAATACGAATCAACGGACTTTTTAAAGTTGTAATAGGGTCAAAGCTTAAGGTGAAAAATATTTGAGTCATGTATTTCAAAATTCATCAAACTAGTAAAGCAAAAAAAACCACTGAATAGAGTATTGAGTGTAAAACTTAACATCCACTCATATCTCATCTCTTTTTGAATCTATTAATAGTAGATTAACAATAATCTTTGTTAATCCCAATTTTTCCTTATATTGCAACTAATTAAACAAGCTTTTTAATTTGGTCTAACTAGATAACCTAGAACATGCTCTTCAGATTTAGTGTGACAACCCCATTATAAGTTAGGAAAATGGGTTAATCTAAACAACAACTATATAAGCTTGAGTTATTTAACTTATGTTATGTTACCATTAATGATGCACAACCATTAGTTTACTACACACAAATCATATTTACAACAATTATGAATTGCAAACTTGATTATGAAAATAAATCTATACATGAATAATCTAGTAGGACTATCTAAATCGTTCATACATAAATCCTAAACTTTATATATAGAATAACATAGTCAATTCCAAAAGAGGGTTAAGATCAACATCACTAGATTAATCAATGCCCAAATATGTTCACCAGCCTTAATATCCCTTTTAAATAGACAGAAGAAGATTAACAACTTATAATCGTTGAAAGCGAAAGAGTCTACCTCCTTTCCAATTATACATTCCTTATTTGGACTCTTAATTGCCCTTTTATAGTGCAAAATTAGGGTTACATGGTTATATATAACGTCTAAGTGGCCGCGTATGTCAATTTGGTAGAAATTATGAAGTTACACTTTTTTTGAGCTACATGGTAAAGATACAGTACCTTATATCTCACTTACAAGATTGTGCAAGTCTCCACAAGGGCATGTATGTAACAGAGGTGGTTAAAACATCTTTGAGTTTATATATATTTCTAGTGAGTTACATGTTCCCATACACGATCTTGTGATTCACAATGACCTTGATTCTTCAATTCTTTGTCTCATCTTTACCTTAACTCATCTCCTTTTTTCTTAATGAAGGCAAGTAAGATAGAATATCGATAAAATCGTGACCAAGGATGTGAATTTAGCTCATTTTGGTTCTTATTCTTTCAAATTGTACCTAAACTAAAATATGAAACAAAATAAATATCTTAGACACATCATAGTAGTAATCACTAAGCATTAGGGAATAAATATATGATCAATCAGGCACTTATTACCGGTTATAGTGAATAGTTTAGATCTTGAATTACATCAATTAGATGTAAACACTGCCTTCTAAATGGAGAATTAGAAGAATATATATATATATATATAGAAGATTGGTTCAAACCATAAATTGATCTCAATAACTAACGCACTTTATATTCTTGGGTTGTCTCAATGAAATCTATAACTTGTTATTACATTATGAAATCATATACACCACTGCCCTGAAGACTGCTTCAAACCACAAATTGATCTCAATAACTAACACACCACAAATTGATCTCATTGAGACAACCTAAGAATATAAAGTGCGTTAGCTATTAAGATCAATTTGTGGTTTGAAGCAGTGTTCAAGGCAATGGTAAATATGATTTCATAGTGTAATCCTTTCATATGATTTTCATATTCTTAATGCATACCACTGTGTATATATTAAGAGATCCAAAGTTAAACTTGTGATTTTATCTTTATATATGGATGAAATTATGATTGCTTGTAATGAATGTGAATTTGTCAAGCAAATCAAAGATTGTTTGTCATATAAATTTGAGATGAAATATATGGGTGAAGCTATAAACATTCTTGGAGTTTAGATTTTAAGAGATTGTTCAAAATGGTTATTGTCATTTTCTCAAACGACTTATATTGAAAAGATTTTAGAATGATTCCATATGCAAGATTGCAAATCAATAGATAATCCTATTGCTAAAGGTGAAGGTCCTAGTAAGAATTTTTGCCTAACTATGCCACAAAAAGGAAACAAATGATGAAAATTCCTTATTCCGGTGCAATTGGAAGTCTTATATATGCCATGATATGTATATAACCAGATATTTGTTACATTGCTGTAATGATGAGTAGATATTAGTTAAATCCAGGATAAGCATATTAAAAAGCAGTAAAGAGAATATTAAGGTATCTAAAAGTTATTGCTGGTTATGCATTGTGTTATCAAGGCAACGATCTATATATATAAGAATATACAGATAAAAACCAAAGAGGAGATTTAATTAAAGAAAATCTACCTCTAGATTTGTTTTCTTACTTAACAATAATGTTATATCTTAGAAAGTAAGAAACAATCATGTGTTAGCTTTATCCACAATGGAAGTTGAATTGATGGCATTTTCAAGAGTAGTACAATAAGTTTTTGTGGAGTACAATAAGTTGTGTGGCTTAGACTATTCTTGGTTATGTTATGGGTTATTCAAAATGAGACTGGTCCATTAATGACCAACTATTATAGTCAAACGATTCTAAATTTCATTGTAAAACCAAGTGTATAAATACGAAGTACAAATATGTAAAAGATATAGTTCCACAAGGAGAATTTAACATGAAGTATATAATTACATGAGATATGGTGACAGACCAAATGAAAAAACCAATTTCCTAGGATACATGTATTAGGCATGTGAAGTCTCTAAGATTATGTAGTGCAATTAATTAACATGTCTCTGTGTTTATTCATTCAATGTATTGTCATATATAAATGCTCATATAACTTGACATTGTTTATTACGAAATAAGAATTACTTAATACTTGATTCCGAAATATGTTTACTTTGTATGATATATCTTTTGTAATGTCGGATAGATAAAAGATCGACCTTCTCACGTGGGTAATTGACTTTAGCATTTGTGATGACTAAAGAATATGACATGTTTTAAGTTTGTTATCAAGGTGATGATAAAGAGCTAAAGTAAGAGACTTAAACTTTAAATGCTGACTTAGATGGTAAGTTGAAAGGAAATTAGTTTGGAGTGATTGTATAGTCACCATGTCTATCTTGAGTTGCCAAAAGATAAAGCTAAGAGTAGGTAAGTGAACTCAAGTTAAACATTAAGTATGTTTTGGATCAACTTCTGTACAATATTACATTTATTAAAGACATACCATCCAAATTAATATGAGTTGATACTATAAAACATGACTCTTACCATGTGTGTAGAAATGATCATAAAGGGGATTAATATAAGTCAAAGATCTCAACTTACATTATGCGAGACCCTAGACTTCTTATTCTAGCTTTAAGACTCTTGTCTAATCCTTAAGAATTAAAATTAAGGTTTGCTACTGTAGAATGTTAATAGAATATTAGGTTTGATACGATCTTATGGGACAATTTTAGGGAAGCAAATTAAATTAAATTTAAGAGAATTGAGAATAGAAGAAGGTCATTTTTTGATTATTAACTAATAAAAAGAAAAATTTTGTATTCAAAGGTAGCATTCGACTCTGAGTAAGGGATTTGAATACATTTGTGACATGATGAAGTAAATGAGATCGAAGGAGATTGAAATGTGACACACAACATGAGGTATAGAATACAAATCTACTTAAGGATCAATTTATTAAACAAGACATCATATATTCCTAACATATATATGACCATAAGCTCCCGTCTTATGCTGGTCAAACAAGTTATTGGACAAGTATGAGGACATGAAAAAATCTTATTACCTAAACTTATCATATGTGAGTAGGAGATGATAATGAAATAACACATCCAATGAGTTTAGGATGTGATCATTCATTGTTAATGGTTAACATCTTGACGTTATCTATAAATATGAGATAACATTTATTTGAAGATCTAATTATCGTCTTAAGAAAAACACTAAAATACTAAACGAAGAATTTTTGCAAGAAACAAATTTCGAGAGTCTTTTAACTGATGGAATACAGTCAAATCCAAGTAAGTACTTTAATTTATTTAATGATGCATATATTTGAAATTATAGTTTATGTATATGTCAGATAATATTTCTTACATCCTTTAAGAACACATAACACAAGGATAACTATATATCGATTAAGGTTTAATTTTTGATAGGCGTATAATTTATGAGGTTATTATATGTTATTGAAAAATATTTTTTATGCTCCTTTAATTTATAGTCATTAATTTGTCTACTTCGATAGGCCTATTTAAAATATTTCAATGAAATTATTGTTATCTATATTTTTTAGTTGCTTAACTTTATCATTTTTTTAAGAGTGGAAGAATTTTAAATTTTACTTATTATATTAAATGACTATAAAAATGATAAGTATAGACAATCTTAAAAATATTTTTTAGTAAATTTATAACAAATTTGTAGGAATGAATAATTGATTTTCCTTAATAATGTAGATTAAAATAAAAAATCAAAATAGTAAAATTAAATTAGGAAATTCATACTAATAGGAGGAATACGAAACAACTTATTCCTTTTGGTTTTTGTAACACACCAAAAATACACGATGTTCAAGACAATAATTGTTCTAAATTTCATTTTTTTGGGCTACTATATACATAAGTTACGAAAGTAGACCCGACCTTGGGCAAAGCAAGGCAAGAAGGGCACATGCCTAGAGCCTACTCTCATGAAGAATAAATTAGGCAACAAAAAAAGATTTTATTTTGCCTCATTTTGTTCTTTATAAAAGTTAATAATAATGAGCAACAAAAAGGGCATCTAATTTATCTTTTTTTGTTTTTTATGAGAGTCTACTCTAGACCGTTGTATAAAACAAAAAGAGGCAAATAGGGGCCCTTTGTATACTTTACCTAAGGCATATAAAATATCAGGAATGGCCCTTCACGAAAGTAATCATGATTAGAATTAAAACTTATATAGTATAGTAGGTTTTGTTATTTCAGAAGTTGTAAAAATTAAGGACATTAAAAAAAACAACAATCAATCTTTCTTTGTGATAAATAGGAAAAGAAAAATAAGGAACATAACTAGTAGAGTACTTACACACAGAAAATGTTACACTCCTGGCAAATAACTTTGCCACCATCATCGCCACACACCTCAAATGGAGGGTTTGGGGAGGGAAACATATGTCATTTTAGCCATATCGGTCATTTGTCTTTCTCTATAAATTTTGGCGTGAAAATTTATGTCGTTGAGATGGTTGCAATAATAATAAGGCCCCTGCATTTGTTTTGTTTTCTATTAGTTTCTTAGTGTTCCATATGAACATGATACTTCTAAATTATATTTAATTTTGATGTACATTAAAAGTAACTCGGTGCTGTTATTCTTGAAAACCATCCAAACTTGATTCCCAAATCTAAACATTGGAGGGCCAATTGTTCCAAGATCTAGACAACCTAAAACTAGTGTAAATTTTGACAAGTTAAAGGGTTTTTACGAGGGCTTAAAAAAAGAAATTGAATTTGCCTAAAATAAATTTATATATACACATTTTACTTATACTTTTAAAATTGTGAATTAATATAATGAAGATGGTTTGGAAAATGATGGTGTAGTAATCTTTATATTTTGAACTGATGCCTTCAATATTTCTAACAATACCACGATTAAATACATGGCTATATAATTAATAGTGTTAAACCAAACATTAATTTAATACAATTTAGTATATAATTATGTAACAGTTTATATCCTTCACATTGTCTCATAATAAAAGGTAACAAGAACACATTTGACCACACAAGCATATAAATAACTATGTGCAACAAAATTACAAAAAAAAAGGTTTTGTGCAAAGACGTGTGCCAATCTGTGCCCGTAACAGTGTTGTCCAAATCCTTGAAAAGCCACAAATTAATGCTCGATTGTATGCCCATCTATGTACTTCATATTATCCCTTCAAACTTTTAAACAATAACAAGGTTGACCAAATTGCTTTATAGTTAACCATGTTAAGAATAAGCTTTAATAGACACACTACGATGAACTAAACATACCAATCTATTAAAGGTGGTGGGTCAAATGGCGGAGTGCGTCAGGTGTTCTCTGTGATAAAAAGGTCCCTATCAGACTCAAAGGAAAGTTCTATAGAATGGTGATTCGGTCAACCATGTTATATGGGACAGAGTGCTGGCTTACTAAGCGTAGACATATGCAACAGTTGTTGGTAGCAGAAATGCGCATGCTTAGGTGGATGTGTGATATTACCCAATGAGATAGGGTACGTAATAAGGTAGTGTGGGTCAGGCTACAGGTGGCTAGTATTGGTACAAGTTGCGAGAAAAAAGGCTTCGGTGGTTTGGGCATGTGAGTAGGATGCCTTGTGATACTCCAGTTCGACGTGGCGAGAGAATTACCCTTAATGAATATAGAAGGAGGAGAGGGAGGCCTTATAAGACCTGGAGGGAGGTGATCAAGAGAGATCTGTCAGAGTTGACACTCCCTACCGCAGTGGCTCTGATTAGAACAGTCTGATGTGATAGGATAAGGGTAAACGACATGCCATAGGGCAGTATTTTTTAGGTCTATGGGGAGATTCCTACGCTGGAGGAGTAACATCGTCGGCTTGCCGCACTCTCAGGGCACTGACTAGGGCGGATGCATCGCGCAGGTAGCAACGAGAGAAGCTGGGCTTGGCAAGGTGAAAGGTAATAGCGGATTTATGGCCACATCAGGTATAGATATTGCAATGTATTACCCATCTTTACTAATTTATTTCTGGTCCCCTACATCTTTATTATCATGTCTCATATGCAAGTGAGTCAATTGGAAACAGCTTCTCTACATTGTAGGGGCAAGGCTGCGTACTATCCGGCCCCTCGAACCCTGCTTCAATGTGGGATTTTTTCCGAGGTATGATGATGATGATGATGAGTTGCATTATTAGATATATGGATTCTTGGTATAGTTTTTATTGAGTTATTATATTTAATTGGAAATGCAACTTATTGTTATGGATGGTAGTATTATTTTACAAAGTCATGGTATTGGATGCATATACTTATGGTATAATTTTTTTATTGAGACATGGTATTGTTTATGCTCCATGATGATATTCTCATATTAAAGTGAATGTGTAACTTATCTTATAGGCGATGACATTTTTTATACATACACATGGTATTAGATGTATAGAATTTGGCTATAGTTTCTATTAAGACATGATTTTCTTCATATTCAATGATGGTATTCTCATATTAAAGTGAACATATAATTTATCTGTTATAGATGGTGCTATTTTTTATACATCGCTATGGTATTGGATTTATGGAGTCTTCGTATAGTTTGTCTTGAATCATTGTATTCTTGATGCACAAGCATGGATTTTCATATTAAAGTAAAATTGTTAATCATCTCTAATGACTGCTAGTATGTTTCATCCATAGAATTATATAAAAAAATATGAAGGTTGTATATAGTATTCTTCGTATTAAGTAATAGTAGTTTCATTTTAAGGCGAATGTGTGACTTGTTTGTTATAAGTAAGGGTATTTTTTTCACACACGTGTGGTATTAGCTATATGAGATATGATATGGTTTTTGTTGAGATATGATATTCTTCATACTGGGTGATGGTATTCTCATTTAAAATGAAGTTGTAACTTATCTATTATAAGTGGTGATATCTTTTGTACAAAGGTGTTCTATTTGATGTATGGAGTTCTAGTATAGTTTTTATTGATTCATAATATTCTTCATACTTGATGATAGCATTCCCATATTAAAGTGAATGTATGACTTGTCTATTGTAGGAGTGGATATTTTTTGTACATGCATTAAGTGTGGTATTGGATATAAGGAGGCTTGATATATTTTTACTAAGCCATGGTGTTTTCATATTATGGTGAAGGTGTAACTTACCTATTATGGGTAATGATATTTTTTAAAAAGATAAGTGCTGTATAGAATGTATAGATGCATTGTATAATTTTTATTAAGGCATGATATTCTTCAAACTCATTGGTGATATTCTTATTTTAAAATGAACACGTAACTTATATGTTATGAATCATAATATTTATTGTACACAATCTTGGTATTGAATATATGAAGTCCTGGTATATATTTTTATCAAGTCATGATGTTCTTTTTACTTAATTGAAAGTGTAAATTATCTATTATAAGTGGTTATATTTTTTATGCATACGCGTGGTATTAGATATATGGGAATTTGGTATAATTTTTATTGAAGCATGGTATTTTTCATACTAAATAATGGTATATGAAAATTTAACTTATTTATTATAAGTGGTGATATTTTTTGTACATATGTGTGGTAATGGATGCATGGAGGCTTGGTATAATTTTCACCATGGCATAGTATTCTTTGTTCTCTCGGTGATGGCGTTCTTATATTAAAGTGAATGTGGAACTTGTCTATTCTCATACAAAAATATTTATTTCTTTAACTTTTTGGAAACAACAAATATAAAGGATGTTAAGACAAATATGTTTTTCTTAACTATCATTGTTTTTAAAAGAAGAAATCAAGTACTTTCTTAATTTTCGTTTGCGCTTGACAATTTTAACAGATATAGAGTCCGATGAGTAATTAAAAAAAAAAGAAAATTTAAGAAAATTATTTAAAATTATAATCATACTATTTTATCTGTACGAATAGTAAATTACTTATTTATAATGAAATTAAAATAAATTTGTGTAAGTAAGAATTAAGTGGCCACAGATAACCACGGACGATCAATTACATAATCGGCCAGCACTCAGTAGAGAGTGGAACAGTTGAGAGTAGACGATCCAGGCTAAATCTATTGAATTAATTTTAGTTCGCCATCGAGATCTTAATTTGTGTGAACAGAGGCAGGAGAGACGAGTGACTGGGATGTGGGATCCTTTATCCCTCTAATCTCCTCGGCATTCCATCACTCAGATTTTTTAGCTGCCTCTTTATAAGATTATGAGATGAACTAAAACAAAGTTATGGATTTATAAAAACGGCAAATTAAAATTTGTATCGGTGATGGTTTTTTTAATTAAATTTTAATTGATAATATAAAAGAATTTGGACAAAATCAAGTAATATCCAAATTATCCAAACCCGACATATTACCATTCTTAGATCTCGAGGGAGGGCACCCAAGCTCATGCTTTGAAGATTAAAAATCTTGAATAGGGCCAAATAGCAAAAAGCATGAAATAGTTTAGGAACACAAATTGCATGAGAACGTTTCAGAGTGCAGCTAATACAGTAAGTAATTTAAATTCTACATCATCCTACAGTTCTACCAAGGCTTTTTAACTCAAAAATAGTGTCCACAGATGAATGACATTTGAGCACCGCTACAAATTTCTTTTCAGGCATCCAAAGTTCCTGAATATTCCTTTCCTGCTGAAGATGTGATTACACAAATGAAGCATGTAATGTGCAATCATATTTCCTCATAGCAGTGAGATAAAACTCATGTTCAGAACAACTGCGACCAGTCCTGTATAACATGAGCCATTGTATAAAACAACCAAGCTAACAACTAGTTCATATAATCTGGCCAGACTTACCAGGTAACTTACACGGGGTAACAAGACAAGACTGAGTGAATTGCTACTCGCATTTGATAGAGCGGTAAATGTGACGGACAAAGAACAATGAAGCCCGAAAACCAATAGTTCCCAGCATCAGGAAGAAACCATAACATATGCAAGCCATGTATCCAAAGAAAAATGAAGTCTGCATGAAGCCTGACATATCTGATCGTGCATAATAGTAATACAAGCAATAGCCATATATGAACAAACCAGTTGATCCACCACATAGAAAAGACCTGAAGATGAGGAAATAAATACGAATCAGCCAACAGAAGCTTAAGTTTTACACCTGGACTACTTTCAAACACACTTACATGAAACAAAAGCGAAATCAGGAGAAAGGAAAACATGATAATTCCTATGTCAATTTCATATAGTGAGCAATACTTGCTGGGATTTCTCTCATTTGCACCCCTATATTTTTCACACACAGAAATGTCTCCCCAACTTTTAGGATGCGCAAAAATGTCAAGAAAAAGCAGTAAAGATTTAGACATATTGATGACTCAGCCTCAGCACAATTACCAGCTATGTAAAACCAATATTAACATTTTTGCACATATCAAAAGTAAACTATCTTTCCAGAAATGAAATAACACAGAAAACTGCAGAAAAACTTAGTAGCTTTTAACATTAACAAAGAATCTCAGATGGAGTCAGGTTAGTGGTTGTACAATCACCTAGCTTGAAAGGTTTAAAATACTTTAGATCATTTCTTAACTAAAGGAAAAAGGCCTATGTAGAAGAGAATGGAGGTTCATAATGCCAACAAAGAAGATTTAGATCAATGAAATCACAAAAGATACAAAGAAAAATATTAGTCATGAACCATGGGAGAGAAAACACTACAGGAGGGGACTAAGGTACCAGAATTATTATCATGTAGACAAGTCTTTTTTGATTATCAGGTTACAGGAAAGAATATTGTACAAACTAACAGCAAAACATACCTCCACCACCATTCATGGTCTTCAGCCGCAAGTTGGAAGTATGTCAATGCCACTGTTATAAAAGCAGTGACAATCAAGAGAATAATGAATACTATGAACAGGATGCTGTAGATGGTGTAAATCCTGTGGCCCCAAACACTTGCAAATATGTAATAAAGTTCAATGTAGATTGCACTGAAAGGTAAGAACCCTGCCATAGCCATCTGGGGAAGTGTCTTTCGGTACCAGGGCAATTGAGGAATTTCTCTAGGATATTTAGTGGTACGACATGGAGCCTGGAACTCGGCTTTGCTATTCTTCCCTGCAATCCCACCTAATACCAGCAATGGTGCTGTTACCAAAGTCCAAATCAGAAAGATAACCACAATGGTTCCAAATGGCAATGCTGCAGTAGCGCTGTAGGCAATTGCTACGGTATTGAGAAAGCAGAATGTGAGAAACAGAGGGCCACAAAACAGACTGCCAGTTAATAATAAATTTCTGACCTGTCAAGCCAAAAGGTTGAAAGTCAAGTCAAGCATGTCTCCAAACTGTAACAGCATTCTTATAAAATTAAAGTATTATTCCAAAGGAAACAACTTATTATCAACCAATTCCATCGCAAAAAAAACAATTAATCTCAAAGAATTTCCTTAATACGGAAGTATATCAGTTCCACCTCATTCTGCTTTTCATCAGATTCCAAGCCATTTAGTTATGCTCAAGTTTAGTTGATTTCAACTCTTTACTGAACATTGCACCTTGAGGTGCTCAGCTGCCTTACTATATCTACACATCCTCTTTTCAGTAGACTCAATTGCTATGCCAATCAAAACCCATTCAAAATTGCACACAATGATATATCCAGTACAAACAAATGCAGGCATAAATATGAATGTACTTGCACAAACAATGGGTAGCAGGCATATACTTTGTGTGTGTGCAAGCATGCTTAGACAAACAGAAATGTTAAGTAAAAACTGTTACCTAACATCAGCAACAGCAATCTGAAAAGTACATTGATCAATGGTCCATGTAAGAGATACAAAGGAAATATTTTAACGTATGCAATTCGCCTTCTTGATGCCTAAGTCATTTTGAAAGCATTTTTTCAGAGGCAAATTCATTTTAACACAACTATTGGCTTGAAACTCATAAGCAGTGATTCATTCAGCTTCAAGTTGCAACAAAAGCAAATATTATATTAGCTGATTCTGGTTCCAGTTTCAGGAATCAAGTAAGGGATATTTCAATTATAAAGGCATGAAACATTTAAAACAATGAAAAAGTTCATATAGAGAAACTGTGATAAGTTACCCAGTTACTTCCTTCTAGCTGGCAATAGAAGGAGGCTGCAGTGTAGCCTGCAATCCCAGATGTAAGAGCATATATAACAACCAGTGCGGTGAAGAGAGCTCCCCGATTATAAGGATAAAAGACACCAACGAGAGCAAGCAAGAAAATAAAAATTGTTCTGAAGACAAATATAAAAATAGTCAATTAAATGCTTAACAACGACAGATAAACAGCACAAAAGAGCACGCATAAACCCAGAAAGAACTCTTCTGAGGCACACTTACAGAGTAAACAGCTGAGAGCCAGAGCCCAGTGCTGCTGCAAGCAAAGACTTATGCTTTGGATATCTAAATACGTCACCGTGGATGTATTTCCACCCTGTCTCCTCTTGGTCATCAGCTGACTCCTCATCATGAGCATACCTCCACAACAAATATAAATTAGTCAAAGAAAAAATAAAGAGACAAAAGACGTAATCAAACATGTTCAGATGTAATAAGTTATTGCCAATCTTCTTACTTGACAAAGTCATTCTTCAGGACTCGCATGAGAATTGTGGCAAGAAAACCAGTTAATAGAAGAACTGTCACACATGAGTTAATAATGGAGAACCAATGGATTTCCAAGTGATGAGGCAGTGATGAAGAGTGTGAATACTTTTCCATCCTTTTCTCAAATGGTATTTCTGTTTCCTTCCATTTAACAGTATAAGTGAACTCCACATCAACATCTTTATCTTCAGTCAGGTCCACAACAGAATTAGGATCAGATTGTACAGTGATTTCAATGACTCTATCCTTATTGTAGAAGACATTAAAGTGAAGATGTTTAAAGAGGTAATATTTGTATTCACTGGGGTCAGTTTTGCCTTCTTTATCAACTTTTCCAAGAAAACCCCAAATGGGCAAGTCATCATAATACATTTGAAAGTAGTAATCCTTTGAGACTGCATTCCGGAACTCAGCAACTTCTTCTTTAGTCAGCTTTCGTTTACAAGCAGTTTCAGAGTCCTTGTCATTCAAAAAGTCAAGTTTGTAGGGAGCAGTAACTAAACGGTCTCCATTTAACACTTCACCGAGAGCTTCTTTCTTTTCTTTCCTAGGACCTGTAAGAAACAATTTTAGTTTTACACAAAGAACAAAGAGGTAAAAAAAAAAAAAAAAAACTGGTGAAGTGGAATTACTGGTACCTGATGAGCAGAAAGGTAGATCAAAATACCGGTAGGTTTCACTGTTGGAAGGAAAGACACGAAAGTGAGCCATAACAAATAAATGATAAAAAAAAGAGAGCATAAAACAGATAAATTTCATTGTACAATCTTGACACGCTAAAAATAGAAAAGGAATAATGAATCAATCAGTGCTAAACTGTTTTTAGTTTTCTAACTTAAGTGTCAAACCTTTTAAAATTTTCAATAAGTTCTAAAATTTTGTAAAATGCAACTTATCAATTCAAAACTTGTATTCTATTGAAAACAAGATGAAGTTAAAGAAGGGAAATTACATGTTAAGATCTATTCTTGTTTCGACTGTAATGTCATTTTTTTTGGCTAGGAGCGTAGGATAAATGTTTGAACTGACAAATTATATTTTAAAAAGATTTAAAAGGTTTGACACTTAATTAATTATTTTTTAAAGTCTAGCACTAACTGAGTTGTTATCCCAAACTAAAATAACAATCCAAAAACAGCAAAACCTAATGTAGCAGTAAAATGAAAATTTCCACTATCTGCCGCGAAATAATCCAAATTAATCTTACAATAAAAACAACCAGCGAACGTAAATCAATGAGGAAATAAGGATCCACATTAAAGATTCAGTATCAACAAAGAAACCTAATTAGACAATTTTTTGTTCGGTATATGAAAGCATCCCAGCATACATAAAAATACCACACAAGGTATCGTCTTTCTGTTTCCATCTAAAAGTGATGTTGTCATTCTACAAAAACAATACCACTAAAAATGTGAGGTGTGAGGAGGTCCAATAATAGGCAACCTTAGCCCTACGTGGTATAGAGGCTGTCATTCTAATTACCGAAACTTATCACACTTTCAAGAATGTTTAAAAAAACACGAAGAGTGGATCAACCCGACGATAAAACAGATCCACATACCCAATGAGCTCAGATCCACCACCACGCTCTCATTCCCATTTCAATTTTCATAAAGCATCGGATTCAGAATCCGAAACTGAAGAATCCTCACACCCAAGTCACTTGAAAACAAACTAAATGAAACCCAAATCACAAATCTTCACAAAAACAAAAGCGCAGCAGACAAATTCCACGTCTAGGGAAGTTATAGAAAAGATTGACAACATCAAGAACACAGACGTACCTGGGATTGTGAAAAGGGCCAACCTTATTGGCATAGAGGGGAACATCATCGCCTATTTTGTAACGATGATCCGAAGCGTCGGATCTCACCTGCTGCACAACGCCGCATAAGATCACCAAAGCCCACACCAAACACGTCATTATCTTCTCTTTATCCATCACCGCGCGAGAGAGAAAGTAAACGAAGAGTGAAGAGGAGAGGGAAGGGGTTTGTTTGTACTCGGGACTCGACCTTGGGCCTAAAAAAGGAGACTTTGAGAGGACTAAAACGACATGCTACGTGGACGCGGTTCGAGTTTTAATCAAATATATAAAACGACATGTCATTTTCTATTCATCGTGAGGTAGATCTGAAATTTTTGGAGAAATAGATCTGGTTGTAATATGGAAAATTTCTATTGTTAGGACAGAGGATTGTGACCGCCTAACCCTTCCCTTACCTTACCATTACACTCAGTGGCGGATCTACAATGGGGCAAATGCCCCCAATAGATTTCTTTAAAAAAAAAATATTATTTTAAGTTTTGCCCCTACAAAAAAAATAAAATTTTACTCTTATTAAAATTTTACCCCCATTAAAAATAAAATTTTATCACTATTAAAATTTTGCCCCCACTTAAAAAAATTTCTGGATCCGCCCCTGATTACACTTGGCTTTTATCATAACTAATTTAATTGTTACTTGACTGCTACTCTATCATCAAAGTTATGATATTGGAGACATACATTTTCTGATTGAGTTTCACGTTCGAATGTTGATACATGCTAATAACAAGCTTTCATAGTTATATTGTCTAATACTAAGAAAATCTGAAAGTGGACATACCTTTTAGAAGCCTGAAGGGCTATTAAAGATAATATGAATGCTAATCTCCTAGCAGATTTGTGTTATCATAAGCTTATATTGATGTACATAAAAATATTATTATTATGCCCTAAACACAATCATAAGAATGAGCATTCACGTCACATGTCATCTACCACGAAAAGTTTATTTGTGTCCAAAAAGAGGTAAGCCCTTTTAAAAATCTTATAGATGATTGATCAAACCAACCAATCTTCAACAATGGAAACACACGTAACAAATCAATATGCTTTTACAAGAGATCCGGAAAGAAAAGCAATAAGCCCATACTTCCTGACACTCCAACTACATGTTTGAAAATCGGGATGAGATCTAATATTGACCGCAATAATTAAGAATTTTTTTATTTTAATTTCCCAAACACTAAACTATTTCTAAATCTAGCTTATCTCTACCATTGCTACATTAGAACCTTTTCAATCTTAAAATGATATTGTTGCAAGTAAATATACCTTAATTAGGATTTGCTTCTAAAGTTAATAACCATGTGACCTTAAACTTAAATATGAACTCATACATAGAATAACGAATATCTTTAATGCTTTATAAGTATCAGATATCTTAATTATTAAACATCTTTAGTGCATTATCTATATACTTAGACTTAGAATAGTTAATCAAGTTCTAATCTATCCCTATAGATTTAATTCTTAGAATTATTTTATTACCTTTCATATCCAACAAGAGTTGTTCTTTGACAATTATATTTTCAAAAATCGAAAATTAGAAATTTTATTCTCTATAAGCAATATGTCTTTACATACTCCCGCTAAAGAGGACAACTATACTCTCACTTTCCTTCTTGTAGAAATGATAAATTCGCAATCATCTCCAAAACAAACTCTTTGATTCATCATGAAACTGAATCTTTCAATTTCTTGTAACCCTTCAACTATACATTAAATGTATTAATAAGGCACTAGTTCGAATTTTATCTTACTCTCACTACTTATCTTAAGAGCCATTTTCTTATATGCATACATTGAAACAAACAATTTGTTCAATAAGTCTGTAAGATATATCCAACCTTTTAGATATTTCATAACCTTTTATTATCCAATTTAGTTTTTAACTTAGTGGATAGTTTATGTTTCAACTAGGCATCACATCCTTAAATCCTTAACTTTGATTATTTCAAAAGCTTAACGTTTTATATCTAATATGGAATCTTTCTAATTGATTTAATTAGAACTATTGAGGGCAAGTCATTGTACTAGGCATAGCCATAGAGGAAATAATATTGCATCATACAACATCTTTCATCTTTGCATCACACTCAACCAACCTTTTCCTTCAAGATGGAGCTTTGCTATTCTTCTAGGTTTTTTGATCCTTCTCCCGACTAGAATCTTGCTACTTTCATCTTCTTTTCTTATTAACTCCTACCTTAACTCTCCTTTCTTTTCACCAAATTACCTTCTACATCTCTATTTAGTTCCATTTTCCAACTTCTTCAAATCTGAGTTCTCTCCCAACTAGCTTCCTGCTACTTTCATTACCACCCACCTTAACTCACTTTTCTTGTCCCCAAAATATCCTTTATGTTCCTTGCTTCAGTTCCATTTTCTAGCTTCCTTTAGATTTGGTGTTTTGTTTTCTTCCATTCTTCTTTTCCTCTCTCTTCAAAGGGGATTTTGGTTTTTTCTGTCCTCTTTCCTTCTATTTCCCTTCTTTCACATTTCTAGCTTATGTCATCTGCTTAAGTTGACCTAAAATAATATTTTTTTTGCCAAACCAATCTTTCTGATCTTTAGAAATGTTAGTAGCTCCTCTGTCATCCACTGATTTTCCTCTTTTTCCCTCAAAAGAGGCAAAAGACTGATCGGGTCTTTGATGTGTGAAAATTTTAATAAAACCCTCGATAATTCACAAGTGTACGGTTCGTTAGCATAGTAATTAAGGTGTTGATCCTACGAGGAGAGATAATCTAATCCTAAAACCTAATGCCAGAACAAATCAAGAAATTCAAATAGAACAAAACTAAAATGAGAATTCATTTAAATCAATCAATTCAAAATAAGAATCAATCACGAAAAATATTAATAATTCAGCAGTTGCAACACAAACCCAAGAATCAACCTAAAGGAACTCCCAATTGGGAGAAAGGAAATTTTACCTATCCTTAACGCTAACCTAACTGATTGTGAATTACTAGATTATTAGTTTTAGACAATCCTAAGGTTGATCATTCTCTCTCAGGTTATAACCATTAACCCTAAATTATAAACCCTAATCAGATTATGGAAGTTGCAATCTCTCAATTAACAACCTATCTAAAACCCTAACTAGTTTTGAAGTTGTCTAATAAATTATTAGAAACCTATGCAAGGTCTCTCTTCGCACAATTTAACGATTTGATTTAATTCTTGTTCTATTAAATCACCTAACACTCGTTAGCCTAATTTAATTATTGTTCATTTGATTCACCCTCTCAGTTTGTCATTGAATTATGCAGTTGTACAATTAAATCATAACAAATTCAATAAACACATAAACATTCATATATAATTAATTCAAAGATAAAACTTCGAAGGTGAGTTTTGAACATCTCAACATTCAAAAATCCTATCGTCAAACTATTATTTCCAATTTTATACAATAATAAAATGGAAAATAAATAAGAAATATGATTTGAATGATTGATGGCAGGCAGTGATGTCGAAAAACTCTTGATCTGGGAAGTACATCTAGTCAGCTTCTTCTCCACTTCTCTCTTGGTTCTTCTCTTTCTTAATCTCTCGATGAATTCTCTCTAGGATTTCTCAAAAGTGGCTTATACCAAAGCTCCCTTTACCTTTTTGTCTTGTTCTTTAAATATCCTTTGTGTTTTAACCAACTCTAAGGTTTTCACGGTCTAAAAGATCCAAAAAATCCCTCAAAATTTGACATTTTTGAGTGTCTGTGTGTCTGCTTAGCGCAGGCCATGATCGTGGGCCATATTCAAGCCTTCTATTATGATTGTCGCAATGCATGCCACAATTGCGAGCCTTGTTTTAGGCTTTTGTCACCATTGTAGCATATGGGCCATGATCGTTGGCTAACTCTGGTGCTTCTGTCATGATCGTGGCCTGTTGTGCCGCGATTGTGGGCCATTATTTCGGCTTGAATATCTCTAAAACTTCTCCATTCTTCGATGTTGACATTGAAACACTAACAAACACATCAAGGTACCTTAAAAAACATAATATTTAAGCTCAAAGACTTGTACTAACCCATAAAAACACTTAAATACAAATAATTAACAATCTAACACAATTCTAACCTAAACACATACTAAACGATTGAATTAATAATTAAATATATATCAAACTAAGCCCTAAAACATGATGCAATTTACACTTATCGACATCCCCATACTTAAACGTTTGCTTGTCCTCAAGCAAACAAAACAACTAACACGCAAAATCACAAAGCACACAATGCAATAATGAGACTATAGCTTCAACTTTATGAAATAAATTTAACTTTAATTACAATCATTCAAGTTAATTCAAATCATTAATATGCAAACATCCGCATCTAGGGGCATTGGACTAAGCATACATATTAATCAAAACCTAAATGTCAAGTTACTTACTGTTTTTAATTGTACACAC
The DNA here is from genome assembly GCA_032467995.1 of Erythroxylum dillonii. Lineage (NCBI taxonomy): Eukaryota > Viridiplantae > Streptophyta > Magnoliopsida > Malpighiales > Erythroxylaceae > Erythroxylum > Erythroxylum dillonii. Next base: position 17,888,783 of record JANKYE010000004.1, on the reverse strand, counting down.
ACATTAATAATTCTTTGATCATTCAAACTCTGTAACTACCCCTAAGTACGTTTTTTATGAAAAGTCAAGCTATTTATAAGTTCGAAAGCTTTTATTAGGAAACTGTTTTTAAAAATATTTTGTAGACATGGTCCTAATCTTTTATTCAGAGGCAAACATTGGTGATGAATGTCGATCCGGTTACTTGACCAAGTCATGTCTTTTTTATTAAGCTGGTTGGTTGGAACGTCATTATAGCCTTTTGACGCGAAGACACACATTTGTGATGCATGTTGATCTGGTTACTCAACTACATCACATTCTCAATTGGCTACTAGCTATATTCATAACTTGAAGGCCATCAGAATAGTTATTTATTTAAAATTAACAAACATGATTTTTTTTATTGCCTACCTTGTTGCTTTAGCAGCTACTTGTCTCCATGAAAAAATACTAGCAAAACAACTTAAGTCGAAGGGCCTCAAATTATGAATGAATGTGACAATTTAGAGGGTGACAAACTAACACTAAATCCTAATTAAGTTGTATATTTTATGATATCCCGCATCAGTTGGAGAGGAGAATGAAGTACGTTTTATAAGGGTATGGATACCTCTTCCCTATAGACAAGTTTTCCTAGGTACGAGAAGAGTAAAATCGTGAGGTCTTTGGCCCGATGGGTAACCTAAAGTGGACAATATCTATGGGTTGAGTGGTCTGGGTTGTTACAAATGGTATCATATTCAGTTCTTGACCCGTTGTGCCAGCAAGGGCATTGAGTCCTAAGAAGGCGGATTGTGAGATCTCACATCAGTTGGAGAGAAGAACGAAGCACACCTTATAAGGGTACGGATACCTCTTCCCCATTGACACGTTTTCTCAGGTGCAAGAAGAGCAAAACTGTAAGGGCCTTAGCCCAATGGACAACCCAAAGTGGACAATATCTGTGGGTGAGTGGTCTGGGCTGTTACAAATAGTATTATAGTTATTTTCTGACCTGTTGTGCCAGTGAGGATGTTGGGCCCTAAGGGGGTGGATTATGATATCCCATATTAGTTGGAGAGGAGAACGAAGTACGCCTTATAAGGTTACGAATATCTCTTTCCTACAGATGCATTTTTTTGGGTGTAAGAAGTGCAAAACCATAAGGGTCTTGGCCCGATGGGCAGCCCAAAGGAAATAATATTTGTGAGCAGGTGGTTTGGGTTATTAAAAATGGTATCAGAGTCAGTTCCTGAACCGTTGTGCTCGCGAGGACATTGGGCCCTAAGAGGGGTAAATTATGAGATTCTACAGTAGTTAGAGAGGAGAATGAAGTACGCCTTATAAGGGTATGGATAACTCTTACCCATAGACGTGTTTTCTTGGGCACGAGAAGAGTAAAATCATGAGGGCCTTGGCCCGATAGGCAACTTAAAGCAGACAATATTTATAGGCGGGTGGTCTGGGCTGTTACATATTTAGCCAAAGACCCCATTCACTAATTTTGCGAGCTAATGATTCTTCACAATGTAATAAAATATGTTCAAAATTAAATTAAATTCAATCCATCTAAGTCATTGACACATTCACACAATTTACAAAATGCAACCTAACAAACTATCATGTAATATGCAAAATTCAGATTCAAAGCAAAACACATAACCCTCCCCACACTTGAACAAAACATTGTCCTCAATGTGAGAAGGAGGAAAAGAAACATGCGTGGCAAGAAGAAACATAAATTAAAGTAAAAACAAAAATAAAATAAAGACTAAATTTAAAAAGAAAAGAGTTAGAAACAAAGTTTCATAGTGATGGAGGTGGGGATGGTGTCGGAGGTGGCATTTGTATGTCTTAAGCCTCGAAGTAACCATGGATATGACGTATAACCTGGCTTTGACATCGTCGTATTTGGGTCATCTCCTTCATTCTTCTAGGGTTCTCCGTAAGTATATTTGTAATTACCTTGGTGTTCATGGAGATTATATCAAGCACTTTCTTCTACCCCAGTTCATTGGTATCTTCTTCCTCTTCGAAATCCTCATTAGTTGAGTCCTCTTCTGCCTACTAAGGTGGCACTGTACTCGAACTCCCCTGACTACCTATAATTTTCACATGAGTCTTTCGGCTAATATCTCGATTTTCCATGTTATGGGATTTAAGAATTTCAGCATGCCATAGATGATGGTGATTTAAAAAATCTAGGAGGTAGACATTTAAACCACTACAGTCCATGCCATAATACTTGGCAATGGCAAAAATCAAGTAACCTATACCCAAATTGTTGCTTCTCTTAAGTAGAGGTGCAACAATAACATTCAACACATGTGTGGAGGTGCACACTAGGATGCTGTGATCCATGCACTACAATAGGAAAGTTCCTTTGATGAGCACTTTTCAGTTTCTAATTTATCAAAAACCAATTGACACATGAATTTGGGAAATAACAAGTGCTCATGGGTTCTTATGATATTGTTGTGAGCATTTTTAGAGTTGAATGACTCTAACCCAATGAGCTCGTTCCAATAGCAAAAAGCACGAAAATCATTGCGCTGATCGATAATGGAAGACTCGGGGAACCCATAAAGATTGCATATGATTTCAATATTCAACTCATAATTTTGTCCCCATAACCTAAACCACTTTTCTTTAGGGTTACTAGGTTTGTAATAAAGCGGAGTGAAGAATTCTAGAGTGAGCTCCTAATAGATAGGATATTGGAAGTGTATAAACTTCGCCAACTGAATTATTTCTGCTAGGTTCTCTACCCTATCTCACAATTCTAGCCTATCAAGTGTGTCAAAATCAAAATATTTCGGGACTATAATTTGTTTAGCATTAAGGGATTGGGAATGAATATATTTCTCCTCTATGTAAATTAGGAAGGGTGCTCCGAAGTCTGCCGCCCTATTCCTTCGCTCTCGTCCTGAGTCTTGGTTTCGTCTCGACGATTGATCGTGCTTTGTTGACTACTTAATGCATAACATACTGGCTTGTAAGTAGGTAGAAGTTAGAGGAGACTGGAAGTTTGGAATTTAGGTAGAGAGAAGCTAGAGTGTTTGGAGGTTATAAACTTAGAGAGATAAAGTTAAATTGAAAGTGAGTGAAAAAGTGAAGTAATAAATGAATATATAGGTGAAAGTGTTGGAGTTATGTAAATATAGTGCCCTAGAAAGCAAGTGTATTTATATGTAACTTAATTTTCTTCTAGTTACAGTTTTGTAATGAAAATATTTATTATTAATGAAACAAAAGAGTTTGGTTTT
>JANKYE010000004.1:17817674-17835700 GCA_032467995.1 Erythroxylum dillonii | reverse complement strand
AATTCCTAACTTTTCTCACCAATTTCTTTCTCAATTAAATTCATTTTAATATTTCTAATTTTCATCAAAAATTCGGGATCCAACAGTGTGTCTACTATGTAGTGATTAGACAAATAAGGGTCTCACATCAACCCCTTAAATCCTCTCTGCTTGTCTTGACGTTGCCTCTCTTGTGCCCATTCCACGCTGCGTTTAACGTAGCAGTCTGCGTAAAACACAGACGCTGGCTACGTTATGTAGGCGTTAGCTGCGTTACACGCAGGCATTTCCTGCGCCACGCACAACGCTTGTGCGACGTTGTTCTGCTCATCTGCTAGCATGAAACGTCTGCGTTTCTACTTGAGGCTACTCCGTCCATTTTGCTTGTCTTTGATTTTTTTCTTCTTTTTCCATAAAGACAAGAAAAAATAAATATTCGAAAAACATGACCTATTTGTGATGCTTTCGAATCACTTTAATTTCTTTGCTTCCAAATTGTACCTAAAATAATATATGAATTAAAGTGAGCATCTTAAGCATTTTGTATCATTAATCACTAAGTGTAAATGATTAAATATATCAATAATTAAACACATATCAATTTCCTCCACACTTAGCTTTTGTCCGTCCTCAGGCAAAACATCCAAATTAAGCTCAAAGATCCAAAACATTCACTCAATTCCTATATTTTCTAAGACAATATAATCACAAGCAAAGATGAATAACTTTCAAAAATCATAACAAGAAATCAACATTCCAAGCTCTTGCTCATGATCAATCAACATTCATCATCTTCAAAAACTGAGTAATCTAATGGTAAACTAGGAAAATGTATTTAACTAAAATATATCAAAGAGTACACTCAACACCATTCATGATCATGACAATCAACAACTTTGCATATCATTTCATTTCTCTACCACTAATGTCCACATGCAAAATCATGAATCAAATGACTTTTTAAGGTTGTAACGTGGGTAAGGATAAGGTGAGATATATTTAGGTTAAGTAGTATGAAAGCCATCAAAGCTAATGAAACAAAAGTAACACTCATAAAAAAACTGGGTACCGTCAGCTATGACAAATGCAACATTTATATTTCAAAACCCCATTTAGCTCTCACACACAAACCACATGAAACGTATACCAATTCGAAGAAATCACTCATATAATTTATGCCAATGAAATCACAAGAGTGAACCTTCCAAGCCAACATCTACCTCATATCCAACATACTCAAATAACACATCCATTACAACTATAGGAAGATACATAAACCATAAACAATTTTTCAATACATATGCAATTCTTCCTTGATACATTTTTTTAAACAAATTTTTTTCTTCTTTTTTTCATTTTCTTTTCTTTTCTTTTTCTTTTTTCTTTCTTTTCCTTATAAAATTGAAATAAACTACATCAACATAGGAATTTCAATGATAAGACATAAAATAACACCCCAACATTATAACCAACCCCCACATATGTACACCCTCACACTTAGAATTTTGCACATCCATAAACTCAACAATCACAAATGCTCCACTAGCTTTATAACTTGAGTAGGACATTTTTTTTAAATTTAAAAGTATAAAATGTGGTTTATACAAAAAGAAAAGTATAAAGCTCAAAGGGGATTAACAAGAAAAAAAATCATGTCAATAAGGTAGATCATTTGGCTAATGTAGTTTATGGAAAAAAAAGAATGCCTAATCATATCCACGTTAATGCATGTGATAAAAATGTGGTCTCGAATAAAAATTCAACGCAAAATTAAGATGTACATGTCATGAAGGTCACACATTATCAAAAGACAATGAGACTGATATAGATGTGTCAATCAAATAAGGCTCAAAATCTCACCAACTTTTCTACCATTAGTTACTGCTCTTCTAAAGATAATGCATATCGACCAATCACAAGAGCAAAAGTACATGTTAAAGTTGTTATAAAATTATCTAGTCAATCCACACTCTATTCATGATTATATAATCCCAGAAGCAATAGAAAATGAGAAAATTTTTGTTTCATTTGTTTTATTCTTTCTCTCATTTTGATTAAAAACTTAAAAACAAGTAAAACAAACAAATTCAAAAACACATATGCATATAAAAAGTAATGTGGAAATTAAAGAAAAAGAAATTTACTTCCCTTGAGATGCCTCCCAAGAAATGCCTTTGTTTAGGGTCGCTGGCTCGACTCCTTCTTCTCACGTGACAAAATTGTGATCTTCGGGTGTTATAGTTAGCGCCATTTCCATGCAAGGTAGTTTCGGATAGGGCCTTAGTTGATCATCATCCTCATTCAACATCTTCCCTATCCTCAAACTCTCAATTCCGATTGAGTCCATACATTCCAGAAATATTTCAAACGTCTCTTCACCTTTTTCTTTATCATTTAACTCCTCCAATCTGTAATGTAAAGGTAAAGAGTTAGTCTAAAAAATAATCATAGACTCAGTACTTATCTCTGAGCTAAAAGATGTGTCCTTTTTAGATTTGAGCTCCTTCTCCACTTCTTCGACATAAACAATTCGTTGAGGGTTAACCTCAAAGTTCTTAAGCTCCTCATCACTTTGTAAATTTTTCAAACAGACTTCAATTGAGTACACCTCGGGTTGATACGGTTGCGCCTCTTCTCTTTGCAATTATAGGCGATCAAGGCTTATTGCCATCTGACCCGTTAGGTTTTCCATCCTCTGTTGGCGTGCTTTTGTCTCTTGTCGGAATTCTTGCATTTCCTACTGCATATCCTGTAGAAATTGTAAATTGTTAGCAGCCATATTATTAATAAGTTCTTCTAAAGAAGCAATTGAATTATGTTGGCTCTTCAGATCTTGGGCGCTAGAACATGTGTTTTTTTAAAATTACCCTCCGTCCTTCTAGAATTATAAAGTATTCTCCTGCAATTGCAACGTCAACTCTTCTAGAGATGAACCGGAGTTGTGATAGGAAGCTTCTGGTCTGTACAAGAATTGTTGTGCATCCTGTAAACTATCATGGAAGTAATTCTGATGATTATCCTATCCATAACAAAAGTTAGGTTGATCAGTCTAAACATTGTTATAGGATTGAGAATATGAATTATAAAAGAAATTACTTCCATCCATAATTTTTTTTAAAATACAAAATAAAAAAATGAAAAGATCACAAAATAACATAAAAGAAATTAATCACGAACAAATATATACAAAACACCAATTACATCATAAACAAAAACTAAAACACCTCACTCTCTGGCAACGGTGCCAAAATTTGACCGCGCGTCATTACGCTAGTCAAAATAAAATAACTAGACTACTACTGTAGCAGTAGTGAGTCTAGATCAATCACACAGTGAGTGCGTGTAAAGTCTATGAAATGAAATTAATCGATGTTTAGGTTTAAGGGGGTTTTAGATTTTTCAAAGAAGAAAATAAAATAAAACTAACTAATAAAAACAAATTAAAGAAAACATGCAATAAAATGATAAATGTTGGGAATTCGGTAGGGACCCAGTTCTTTAGTTCAATCTCGGCCTACACCCTAATTAAGCATATTTTATTAATTTGTTGTTCTTTAACCTCTCCTAGCAGCTATTAATCGTGGGTTAATAATTAACCCGAGTTTTCCCTTAGGTTTTGTTTAGTCAAGATATGATCGTCAATTAAACCTAATCACCGAACAACCTAAGATACGATCTATAGATTTAATTAGCAATAACATTACGAATTAAAAAAATTGATTAATTAAGGCAATAACTACATACGATGCGTCATTTAATCTAGATCATGTTCTCCCTAATGATTACGAATCATTAGTCGCTACACATGAATTTCAACATAATAATTACAGATTATATCGAAATTCTAGCAATGGGTTTGAAATTAACGATTCAATGAACGCATTAAAATCATCACTCACAATACCCAATAGGTTCATACACAAATAATTGAATAATAATAAAAATCTGATTATCCATACACAATACCCAAATTAATTAAAATAAGATAACACAATCAATTTCTAATGAGAGAAAAAATAATAATAAAAAATACTTAACCCGGATCGTCGGTGTCGATATTACTTCCAAACCGGCGTCAGGATGCTTAGCCCTTCATGGGTCTTTCCTGAAAAAATTGCTTCAACCCCATCTTAATCCCTAGCTAAAATCCTTTTGTTGCTAGCTCACTCTCCTTCGTTTGCGTCTAACGCATAGACCCTTAAGACGCGTCTAACGCAGAGACCCTTATGTAAGACGCAACTGTTGCTCTCTTTTCTTGTGTTTTTCTCCGTTGTAGCTGCGCAGTCTACGTCCCTCTATCCCCTTTTGTGCTTCTGGAGTAAAACGTTGCGTCTCTACTACTGTTGTCCACTATATCTGCGCTCATATTGATTTATTTATGTAGTGTGTCTACTGTGCAGTGATTAGACGAATAAGGGTCTCCAATCAACCCCTTAAATCCTCTCTGCTTGTCTTGACGCTACCTCTCTTATGCCCATTCCACACTGCATTTAACGCAGCAGTCTGCGTAAAACGCAGACTTTGGCTACGTTACGCAGCTAACAGCTGCGTTACATGCAGGCATTTCCTACGCCATGCACAACGCTTGTGCGACGTCGTTCTGCTTATCTGCTGGCATGAAACGTCTGCGCTTATGCTTGAGGCTGCTCTGTTCATTTTGCTTGTCTTTGATTTTTTTTCTTATTTTTTCATAAAGATAAGCAAAAATAAATATTCGAAAAACACGATCTATTTGTGATGCTTTCGACTCACTTTAATTTCTTTGCTTTCAAATTGTACCTAAAATAATATATGAATTAAAGTTAGCATCTTAAATATTTTTATATCATTAATCGCTAAGTATAAATGATTAAATATATCAATAATTAAACACATATCAATGACACCCTCATCCAAATAGGACTCTATTTGATATAATTTAGTTACATCACAACTAATAAGATAAAAGATTACATTTAATTAGAAAAGATGCATCCATGTATCTCTACTATTTTCAGATAAATCTCTCATATGATCTTTATCTTTTAGAGCTAATATATATCTAACGTAATCTTATTTATCACATAATCTATAATCTCTCCTTAATCTTTATCCATTAGTCATGCGTCATTCAAGTTCAAAGTCTATCATAGCATACTAGTTTGGTTCAATGCTTTCCTATGTCAAATCTATTAGTTATGGTCTATTTCTGGACACATTAAATTCTTATCTCTCACACATCTCCCTCATACATGTAATGTAACTAACCTTCAACTCAAGGTCTATTTTAGGCTATCTTTTGGTTTCACATCTAAATATCACATCTCAGTACACATTTTTTTTTAAACTCTCACACATCTCTATTATACATGTGATCCAACTGACCTTCAATTCAAAGTCCATCTTAAGCTATCTTTTGATTTCACATTCGAATCTCGTTGAACATTTTCACCAATGTGTACAAATGCTTACTAACTTATTAAAAATACTCGTTTTCCTTGCCTACTTGCAAATCTTTGTTTTGTTCCATCATTATGAGTATTAAAAATTTGCCCAGACTCGTCAATGCTTGCATAATTTTGCTATTAAAACTTAGTTGTCTAATAGCAAACATACGCTTTGCTTCCTTCGAGCAAAAAGCATTTTCTGCTCCTCTATTGGTTGGATGATTCACTGGGCTTGGTTTGCTTAACGGTGTTTAAAGAGAAAAAAACAACATATTTACTTCTATTCTTTGCGCGAATAAAGTATGCCCACGAGCAAGGAAACATCAAAGGCTTTGAAAATCACCATAATTTATCATTTTGATTGTTGGAACGACAGAACTTTCGCCAAATCGACCAGCGAGGGCGGAAAATTAATAATTATCATAGGCATTCGCATTATTACACAACAAATAATGTTCAGTGAAACCTTGAAGCAGCATTGTCTATGTACAAACATTCCGAGTCACATACTTGGAATGATCTTAGGTGGCCTTCTTTTGTTTGTATCTTTTAGCACAGAAAGTGTAGATCATCATGTTTACAAAACTAAGTCCAGCTAAAAGCCAGAAATAATAGTCAAGATGTCCCTCATTCAAGTTATTTGGTATCCATCCCTCCTTGCCGCCCGCAGTCGACAAATAAGTTACCACAGTCAGGATAAGAGAGCTCAGATAATTACCCAAAGAAGTCGTTAATAGCGACAGCGCACTGCATAAACTTCTCATAGCATCTGGAGACTGCTCGTAGAAAAATTCAAGCTGCCCAATGAATGTGAAAACTTCTGCAGCACCTACTAACATGTACTGGGGGATTTGCCATAAGATACTAAGAGGCACAGCAACATCTTTATCAGTCAAGCCAAGCTCTTTTGCAAGCTGCAGCCGCTTAATCTCTACTATGGCAGCAGCTGCCATGGCTAAAATTGATATAAATAGACCGATTCCCATCCGTTGCAACTCTGAAAATCCCCTTTCTTTTCCTGTCATCTTTCTTGCGATTGGAACAATTATCCTATCATAGATTGGCACCCAGCAAATAACACCTATAACATCGAACATTGAAAGAGAGGCAGGAGGAATGGTGAATGAACCAATTGTTGTGTCCATCATCATCCCTTGTTCCACAAACATTGTTGACATTTGGGCATACACGGCAGAAAACACAATACCTGTAGCCCAGATTGGGAACATACGGATCAAAATCTTCAGTTCTTCCACCTGTGTCACAGTACAAAGCCTCCATGAATTGGACAAATCCCCACTTTTGATCTCAGAATCTGAAAGCACAGCAGCTTTATCAAGGCACCTGAAAAAGATTTAATTTCATTTGTTCAAAACATTTGAATTACATCACATTGCATAATTCCTACTATTTGGTTCCATGACAGGAAAATTTAGTTTGAGACATAAACCAGATACTTCTCTCAGTTATTTGATTGGAATATATCGGACACAACAGAAGATCACAATTATCTTATGGTCTCCAACTTACAAAAAGTAAAAATGGCCTCTGCCTCTTCAAGTTAACAGGGGAACCTATGCTAAGGAGATGATAGAACAACATAGAAAATGAATAGCATCATTGATAATAGAAAAAAATGCAACAAAAGGCATATTTCCTGAAAGCCAGATGTGACACTTTTCAACATCTTTTAAATCTGATAAACACCCTTGCATGGAACTGTTGGATATTGGGAACACCTCCCATATGTCTGCATTGGACTTGACAACACAGTTCTTTTGCTACAAAATGTACATAGCATACGTTAAAGCAGATTATTTGGATAATGAGATTATATTTGAATCTTACTTCAGTTCATAGCTGTGCTCTAGTTTCCTGCTTCCTTCAATTACAGAGTTTTTATCTTGTGTTTCATATAAGAGACTACAATCTTCAGGGACCTCCAGATTTCTCTTATGAAAGGAAGCAACCAAAACCTGGCACATTCTTGTAACAGGGCTGCCTCCTGGTCTTTGAAACCTATAAAGAGGTGTTCCTGAGAAGAAGCTCATAATGGCAAGGCCCATAAACAATGCAGGAATTCCAAATCCTAAACCCCACCCAGCATTATCTTGAATATACACCAACAAACTACTTGATACAAGAGCACCAATGTTGATAGAAAAGTAGAACCAATTGAAGAACGATCCCTTCTTTTGCCTTTCCCTTGGATCAGTATCATCAAACTGATCAGCCCCAAAGGATGATACACATGGTTTGATGCCACCAGTCCCTAGGGCAATTAGATAGAGCCCAAGGAAGAATACCAAATATTGAGCTGCAGCTGCTGGAGGACACAGCGAACCAGTACATTCAGCTGGCCTAAGTGCTGGAACTGATGCTGAGAGGGTCAATGTACACATTCCCTTCACAAAATTACAGGTTTAAGATATCTATCTATAAAAAAAAAACACATAAAACACATATGCATAAAATAACTGTACGCAATGAAAGCAACTATATGTTTCCATCAACTGAAATAGAAAAGTGTTTCTTTGTCAATCAGAACTTTGAAATTTGTCCAAAAAACTTGGCTTTTAGACAGTTGCAATTTTTATGTTTCTATCCTAAAATAAGAATTTTACTTTTGGCATCCTACATGAATATCTAATATCAGAATATTACTGATAAATTGTATTGCTTTGCAGTTATAAAGAGATGGCTGAAACAAAGCAATAACGAATTCAGTTGTTTTTTTTTAATGCTAGATGGAATTACACTCGCAATTACCCATGATCAAAGTAACAATCACAGAAATTTTTTTCAAAGAATATAGAACTCAAAGAAAGTTTATGGAATTAGAAAATAGAGTCCCTTGAGACCATTTAATATCCTAGAGGCTCCTTAGAGCCTTTTTGTGCTCTAGTTTGACCACTTATTAAAACAGTTTGCTCTTATCCCACTATACCAATAATATAGTCGACCCTAAAAGAAGCAATGTTAAATGAACTTTTCATGTCTTTTCATTCTACTCCAATATGACTACTGTGGGAAAGAATTTTCATTTATTCTAATATATTGAATAGGAAGTATACAGCATTATATAGGAAATTACAAGAGAGAAAATAGGAAATTAAATCTGAAAGGTTATCTCAAGCTATCTAATGGAATCCCTTAATTTAATGGATTTCAAACTTATTCTATCTAATCTATTTACAGCTGATCAGTATCTCGACAACTACCATAGGTAACCTAGGGTCTCCTAAATATTCCACATCACCTGAAGGCATGCTCCAGTGTATTCATAAAAGCTGTACGAACAACATGTCAAACCCACTCTTCTCATTTTTATAAAAGAGTAGCCACAGAATTGTGAAAAAAATGCCGTATATGTCAACCTCAATAAGAAATCAACATAAGAGCACCAAGGCCATATTCAGCATGAGAATAATCAAGAGAAATTTTAAAAGAAAAATAAACTAGAATATTTAGTTTAGCAAGTCCAAGAGAACTCGTTGTCAAGCGATTGAACTGAACTGCAAATAAGTATGTTAGAGGATTCAGTAATAATTACTATGAAGTAAATTGTAGAGAAAGCAGCTATCGTCCAATATCTTCCCCAATAAGCATCTGCTAAGACAGCTCCAATGAGGGGTGTAAGGTAGCAAGTTCCTGCCCAGGTAGACACATTTCTAGCAGCAGACACATTTCCTTCATGCAGCTTGTTAGTAAGATAGGTAACAAGATTAGTGGCAATCCCATAATAAGCCAAACGCTCACAACACTCAGTACCTGTGTAAGTTAAGTGATGAATGTCAGAAAGGTGAAGGATGACCAATACATGAGATAAATGTCAGTAAAACAAAATAACGCACCCAGAATAAAAGGGCATGCTCTCCAATTCCCAGTCCTCTGTTTGAGCACAGGCTTCCCACTAATGTCAACAGAGCCATCTCCTGTGTATAGTCCATTTCTTTCCTCCTAAGTAATTTAGTACAGAATCAAACTTGAGCAATTAGAGTACAATCCAAATTACAGAAAAAGATGTTTAAAGAAACAAAAGTAAAGATGAGTTCAGAATGCATCAATCCAAGACAATCAGATGATACAGTGATGTTCTCAGTAACGAAAAGAAAAAAAAAATCCAAATCTTATTGTTGATTCTGAAAAGAACCTTAAAGGAGGTATCATTTCATGCATGGCTGCACTCGTGTTAAAAGATCACATAATCCACCCTGTATGAGACAACATTAAGATCTCACTAGACAACTTGCAAGTACAGTCTATGGCTTACAGAAGATCAAAAAGTTGTAAGAAGCAATTACTTGAAGCATAGTCTACAAATTGTACCGGAGGGCTGTTGCTCTCTTGTTTAAGGTTAACAGATAACATCATAACCACTTAAAATAAGTAAAAAGTATTCAAGTGGCTGAATTGATAAATCCCCAAATGCGTAAAAAGCGTTCAATCCCTATCTACACTGTGTTTTGGGAAGAAATCAAAATATTGCATCACATATTCCCATGAAATAAAGAAACAAAATGTTGGCAAAGCTAGGCTATCCAAACCATTAAAACGAGCGAGGGCCCGTAAAAAATGAGCAAAAACACTCTCCTATTCATTTCCTCACACAAGTCAGTGTGAAGGTGGATTATTGCAAAGTTTGTATCAGACCCAACAATACCTTAACTTACAAATAAATAATCTAATATCGACTGCATAACGCCATGGCATCACAACAGCAGTCCAAGCTATAGTACTAGAAAAGTTTACCGTGTATGAATTCAAACTCAATGATTAGCAAACAAGGACAGAACGACACTCGATCACCTAAGGTAGGAAACACCAGACACCCTAAACAATATGAAAGCCAACGTAAATAGTCTAGAAGAGCCAGATCCAAAATTGAAATCTGCAGAAAAGAAGTCGGCATGGTTGAAAAGAAATATTTCAAAACCTAATTGCCTAGCATGAAGCGACCCTTGTTCAATCGATCCCAGATGACAAAAGCTTCAAACTTAATAAAGACCCAACCAACAAGTAATACACTTTCAGCTGACCAACCGTTATTGGTGGAAATTAGTATAGTCAACATCACCACCCCATCCACAGGAATTTAAAAAATCAGAAAATCATGGCATCCAGATTAAATCAAATACGATACAAGGAAAGGGAATATAGATTATGTAGAGAAAAAAAGAGATTATGGAGGAACCTGCTCGATCAGACCATCTTCCAAAAGCGAGTTATGTTCTTCCACCGAACCCATGATACCTTCCAAAGTACGAATCTTTAAGCAGATAAGATAACTCGGGCGCTTATTCGGTTACTCCACACGAAAAGAAGAATTGAACAAGCAGATGGTATTTAACGTGACGGCAATGGAATCTTTGCTTAACGTGGCCGTTAAACTTAACGGCTAAGTCGCGTAATATAAGAAAATAAAAAGTGAATTTGAAATAAATGTATCGTCAGGCTCAGGTCACTCCGTCCGACGCTTGAGTGCATGTTTTTCTGAAATGAAGAAGAAAGTTGATTGGCTAGGTGTGGGGCGCATTCCTAAAGTTGTTGCGCCTCTCTTCCGGTGGAATATTAACGGTCCAATTTTTGTAGATCTCTTCTCTGGATACCTTAAGAAGTAAGTTTGTCTCTTTGCATGGTGGACGTTTAATAGTTTACAAAAAGACACATTTTATTCAATTCTTGATTAAATCGATTATGATGTTTGCTGCTTTGTTCAACACTTTGACCCATCTGATTCCCTAGTCTCTCTCTCCATCGTCTCATCATCCTTCGACCAGCGCGTTGGCTTTCTGCTTTATCACAGCAGCCCCTCACTTCCTTGTTTTCTCCATTTCAGTCCCTCCTCAATTGCAACCTGACCCTTATTTATTTCTTTTTTCTTGAAAACTGAAAATAAATAAAATTAGAAAGTCGCAAGTTAAGGAAAGAATCTACTTATTGCCAAGATAATCTCATTAAAAGAAAAAAGATTAAACAGGAATTTATCTTTTTTCTTGCAAAAATAAAGTAGACTAATGAATGGAGCTACATGTAACTACATACATTTGGTTCTAAGCTAACAAAGCATATCTTACATAAAAGTTGAAAAGAAAGATCCAATGAAAGAAATAAAATGCCTGATACTCTAATCTATGAAGTTTGGGATCCTTAAAAGTTAAAGTTGGATCGTGAGGATAAAGGAGATCATGTAATGCAAGCTTGAAGAGTCCAAGTATCCATGAAAATTATGAATATCTAAAGTAGGTACAATTCTTATTGATACGGATACTATGCAACAATTCACGATCTTTTATTGCCCTTTATTCTCCACGTGATTAGGTATGGAGGTACTCTTAGTATGTGCAATAGAGCATTAACTACTACTAAACGCTCTAAAGTTTCAAAACACGATAGGTATCTAAAAGAGAACAAGAATCTAACTAGAATAGACTGCTTCTATCTTTCGTAAAGAATACCTAAATTTTGAGGACTAAATATTCCAATTTTCTACAAGTTCATACGTGATTTTTGAGGTGTTAATTTTGGGTAAAAGGTACTCCCTTATCCAAGATAATGTCCCCCTTACAAAAGAAGTAAGAATCTTTATTTGTATCTAAGAAGAGTTTGTTCTTTCTCTTCTTCCAAGCCATTAAGTGTTGTTTTGAATAACTCTTTAACACAAGTGAGCTTGTTTGGGCATTCCTAAACTATGGTTTGTTCCCAACTAGAGGCTATGCACTAAAACTTACAAAATTATAGGATCAAGTTCCAAGTGTATTTGACAAAGCAATAGTTTAAGAACAATTAATTTGTGTCTTCAAGCTACCTGCTAGTCTAGACAGTGCAAGTTTGTTGAAAGAGCCAAAATAGAGCCTAGCATTAGTGCTTAGTCAATCCTTAATTACAAGATAGAGAATAAAGGAAGCTTTAGGCATGTTTATAGGGTTTTATATCAGATTATGCCAAGGCGCTTTAGGATATGACTATTCAAAAAGTTCACACATGACTACTTGGTGATTGTGCCTGATTTATAGTTTAACCAAACGTTCTTACCAACTTTTGATGAATTGGGATGATAAGGGGCATAATGTTAAAATGATGGAGTACTACTTAGATAGTGATGAGGCCAAACTTATCTGGTGTTGTTAATGAACATCTCCATATTAGAAGAAGTAGGGATGCAACGCATCAAGTTGGAAACATTTGGAATTTTATACAAAAGGTGTAAAAGGTTTAATAAATCATATAAAAACCTTTTTTCACTATTTCCCATTTTTTTATTAAGAGTAAAATTTCTCTTAACTTGAGTAATTGAAGCATAGTCCCTAAAGTGTGAGGCTTTGGTTCATAACTAAACCACCATGGGTTTTAAGCTTGCATGTGTCCATCCATTTAACTTTGGCTTTGTTATTGTTAGTCAAACTTCCACTCCGTAGGTAATTCTTTAGAATTCTTTCAATGTCTTTAGTGAACTTAATAGGGAGGAACATATAAGCATACCAATTAACTAGCATGCTGGAAAGAAAAAAAAAACTTGATTAATTGTAATCTACTTATGAAAGGTAAAAATTTGTTGCTCCAACTTGACTTCTAATTCTCTTGTGAATGGCATCTAAAAGTGATTAAAAATTATGGTAAGTGAGTCTAAAGGGAACTATAGGGACTCCCAAGTAACTAAAGGGAGGTTTTGATAGTTGGAACCCTAAAATTCTAGAGACATCAGATATAGAACATTTTGTTCTTATTAAAAAGAGGATTATAATTTTCCTTTTATTAGTGTTAATCCCAAATCAAGATTGGAAGGTGTTTAGAGACTCAAGTAAGACCTTTTTAAGTCTAGCCTTGCCCTTTAAAATATAAGGATATCATCAGTAAAAATGAGATTAAAGAATTGAAAATCTTTATATTTAGATTGATAATAGAATTTATTAGCAAAGTTTATATTTTTTCTTGGCTAATCTTAATAAAGCTTCAATGCAAATGTTGAGCAGGTAAGCAAATAGGGAGTCTCCTTATCTTTGGCCCCTTGCACCTTATAATGCCTTAATTGGTTCACCATTAATGAGAATGTTAAAGGAGGTAATGGATACACATTGATGAATCTAGGTTGTAAACTCATTTAAAAATCCTAAAACTTTAAGAAACTTCAAAGAGAAACCCCCATTTTATAGAATCAAAGGCTTTGCTGAAGTTAATTTTAGAGTTAACTCTTTATGTTAGGATCTTCGTTGAAATTAGGATCTTTAACCAATTCCTTCTCTGACTCCTCCTCTTTGTCTTTCTCCTACTCCTTCTCATTCTTTCATTATACAATACCCTTCTCCTTAACTTTCAAGCCCTTTCCAGTCCTTAAAGTCACCTCATTCACTTGCTTCTTTGGATTTGGCTTAGTGTTAGCAAGCTATCGAATATGAGTTCCAATTTATAAATGGAGGCTTATTACTTCTAAAGAGACACTTCAGTACTCTAAAAGTAAGCCTTAAATGTAGTAAAGAATTTCACCATAAGCATCTTAAGACTTAGCTTTCTTGATTGATGCTATTATTACTAAAATTTGGGTTAGGGACTTTGTCTTTGTTGTCCTTAATTATTTTTTAAAAACATTGATAGGGTTTATCCATTATAGATTATAGGTGTTACTGTAGGAATTACTTTAATACCAATTTCTCATAAAAATAACTTGCCAAATTTGTTGTCTCATATTGTAAGAGGCCTATAAATCATGAATTGGGTGTCGCCCACCATAAATTTCACAACTCATCATTTATGTTAGTTAAGCTGCCAATCCCATATTATCAATCTTTCTACTCAATTAAATTTACCTCTAATGTTGTCACCACATCTACATTGTTTGGATGCCACCAGATTTTGGCTCCAGCCTTAAATTTTCCTACCACTAATTATTTATTGAAATATTTTAATAAGTTCTTACAGTTCCTCAGGAGTTTTAAAGATAGTAGTTTTGTTTAAAGAAGCATCAATCCAATGCTTATATGGATAACTAAATCTATTATGAAATGTTTATATTTACAATCCCAAATCGAGTCTATAGTGTAGGCATTTTCTCAATGGCTTATTTTATCTCTCCCACATCTCATACAATGTCTCACTCTCTAATATTGAAAAGAGAATATATGATTCCTAAGTTTCATTGTTCATGTTAAAGGAGAATACCTGAATAAAAACTTCTTAACAAGCCTATCCTAGGTGGTAACAGATCGCGGAGGCAAATACTTCAAACATGATTTTACTCTATCCCAAAATTTAAAAAGGAACAATAGTAACCAAATAGCATCCTCTAAGGCTCCATTAATTATGAAAATATTATAGATTTCTAAAAAGTTGGCAATGTGTGTATTTGGATCCTTATTAGGCAACCCATCAAACTACACAAGTTATTAAACCATATGAATGATTGTCTATCTTATTGGCCTAAAAATGCTAGACTATATTGCAGTGAGCGATTTTTTAGAAAATTTGTTTGTAGCATTGTCCTCCTTTTCTTGTCATTATGTCTAGTAGTTGTAACCTAAGAACTTTGTAGCTACCTTTAAATTCTTATATTTCTCTCCCTTAGATTCCAAATCAAATTACCCTTAATCTTTGGATCTAGCTCAAGTAGTAGTCTAGGACCACTTTTTGTCATAATCAAAGATACCTTAATGTGTATTTTATAGTTTATACATTTACTCCATGACCCTTAGTGATTAATGCTTTGAAATGTTTAAGACATTCATTTTAGTTCATATTTGGTTTTAGAAACAATTTGGAAGCACAAAAGCTAAAATAAGTTAAAAGCACATTCCTTAAGCCATCCTACTGATGTTCAAACTCATTTGTCTTTTTGGAACAAGAAGGAGATGGATTGGGGTGAAGATGGGACAAGAAAATGTAAGAAAATTAAGTTTTCAAGATGACCTGAAAAATGCACAGTAGTGCATTATTTTGAATGGTGAAAATTTTTGGTGATAAGAAGATAGTCAGAAAAGAGTCAAGAACTTATCAAAAAGGAAGCAACCCTGGAGAAAAATTCAAGAAGCCCCATCAGTATTTAATCAAGAACATTAAGATTCAAGATCTATAAGAACTTATTATCTTTTGTTCTTTATTGTTTATAGTTGGTTCTCTTTGCCTTTTTGTAAACTAAATTGGGATATAAATCTAGATAGGATGAAGCCTAACCTAATGTATTGGATTATTATTTATGCAATATTGTAGTTTTCTTAAGAATTATTCATGTTTGTTTAACGTGTTGAATTGAAGTATCGAAAGAAAAACTTTCAATTTTGAATTTCATATATATGAATTAAAGTAGTGAATACAAAAGATCATATATGTGCATCATCAAGGCATGGATAATGAGACTTATATGGAGCCCTAGAACTAGGACCATATAACTCTTATAGATTAGAGTGAACATTATCATAGGAATTTACATAATGAAGTAATATGTTCTTAGGGGCTTTTGGTCCAAGTGAGCTTTTGGTTAATCAACTTAAGGATATGGGTTATATGTCCTGAGAAGGAATATAATTGTAATTATGAAATTCCTATCGATACAAGAAATAAGGATTAATCATTAAATAAGGATAAATTCAAACATAGGAAAGTTTCTAGGGAGATTCTCATCTAGATCTTATTTATCTACTAGTTTTTATTCTTATTTATTACCTTGATTAGTTTTTTTAATTATTTGTTTTAGTTTAGTTATTTATTTTAAATCCAATCATTCTTTTTATTAGATTAAAAAATAAAAAGAGAATTGGAAATATTTATTATAGTCCTCATAGGATTGACACTCACACTTGCCAATCTATATTATACAAAACAATAAGTGCATATGTCCTAGTGATTTCTTTTAGAATTATTTTAATGTTGTTATTGATGTTAGTCATAGGAGAAGACACAAGCAAAGATGATAAGGAAAAAAGCAAAGAAAAGAAAGGGGAAAATGGGAGAAAGAAGGACAGGGAGAGAAAAAAAGAGAGAGAAGAAAACTGAAGGAATATTTCTCGTGTCCCTTTTCCATTACATTTCTCAATTAAATAACAACATTATGGTAATCAAATAGCCAAGTACAATCCATGTCGTACAATATCTTTCTTTACCCATAATTAACTAACCCCTAGCTAACGAAGTGATGCTATTTGTCTAAAATTTCCCTAATTCTATTACTCCTCCTGGTGCCATTCTTTCATGGTTGGGTTGAAAATCAATACTTAAGTTTATGGAAGTAGTACCTACAATATTATTCCCCCTTTAATTGGAACCTTGTCCTCAAGGTTAAGTTTCGAAAAATCCTAAAGGAAGTTTTTGGAGTGGCTCCAAGGTAGCTTCAACTTCTAGTTGATTCTCCCATTGAATCAACAATTGAGAACAAGGTTTCCCTTGCTATAGAACTTTATGGTAGCCTAAGATTTTGGAAGGCTTCAAAATTAGGTGGTGATTAGTAAATTACTGAGGCAGGGGAGCTTGTGTGTGTAGAGGGATTAGCAACACATTCATTAAGGAGAGACATATATCAGACATTATGGATTTAAGGATAAGGGGGAAGTGCTAGACAACAAGCAAGTGACCTGACCTGTTCTACAATTTGAAAAGGACCAAAAAAAATTTCAAAAATGTTTATTTGACTATCAATGAGCAACTAAGGAATCAATTGGGATAGAGCTTGAGGAATACCCAATCATTCACAACATAAGTTTTCTATATATGCTTAACTTTGGCTTGATTTTGCATGCATGTTTGCGCTCTTAGATTGTATTGTAGTCTAGTTAATACTAATGACCTAGAAGTACATAAAGCATCCACAACTTTCACAACAAAGGTACCACCCATATAATGGACGAGGGACAAAGGTGGGCAATTGAACACTACCTCAAACGGAGTCATGTTTATGGTAGAATGACAAGAGGTGTTGTGATTCCATTCGGCCCACGTAAGGTAATGTATCCATTAATGAGTGTGATCTGGTGAAGCATCTAAGATAGCCTTTTAAGCAATAATTCAAAACCTCAGTATGTTTGATAGTTTGAGGATGGTATAAACTACTAGTGGCCAACTTGGTTCTTTGTAGTTTGAACAATTCATGTCAAAAGGAACTTATAAAAAAAGGGATCTAAACTTAAAATGATAGTTGATAGAAACCTATAAAGCATCACAATTTCTTGAACAAACAAGTTTGCTACTTGAGGGGCAATGAAGTTAGGGCCAGGTGCAGAGAAGTAGTGTGCTTTGAAAGCCTATCCACCACCACCATTATAGATATCTTGCCAGAAGATGGTGGTAGTTCAGTTATGAAGCCTATAGAAACTGAATCCTATATTTTTTCAAATATAGTAAGGGTTGTAGCAGTCCTTGGGGGCCTAATTAAGGGTTTCACAACTTGAAAAATCTCACAATTGCTAATATTTCGAATACTTTGGCGTAACCCTGGCCAATAGAAGAGTTTGGTAATTTTGGAAAAAAGTTTGTTACAGTCTTGCATGTCCACTGATTGGTAAATTATGGAATTCAACAAGGAATAATAGTTAAAAGCCTGAAGTAAGAGGGATATAAACCCTGCCTTTGAAGAACATTAATTTATCCTTCACACTATACTGTAGGTAGTATACTGGTTTAGAAGTTACATTCATCGCA
>JANKYE010000004.1:17675446-17686712 GCA_032467995.1 Erythroxylum dillonii | reverse complement strand
AATTTTCCTAAGCTGAGTAAAATCAATTTTTGTGACTAACAAACTTGGGGTCTTTATTGATTTATGAAACATGATGATTGTTACGGGTTTTTTAGCAGTGTGGCTGAGTTTCACATGCTTAAATTTGAGATTATAAGACTGCTCATGCTTTTGTATTAAGAAATGCAAAATGAGTTGGGGTATAATAACAGACCAGAACAATGTAATGGCTCTGAAAATTAATTGTTGTCACTGCAGTATCTGTAACTTTTAATGCAACATGCTATTTACCATGACAATTTGATAGATTGGTTCAATATAAAAGAGTTCAGTCTTGTCATCCTCTCATGTTCCCTGTTTCCATAGACCTTTCCCTATATGTTTTTGAGAATCTAAACAATCAAGTTGAACATTATTAGGAGCTTGTTTTGTTCGTTCACTTCTGATTCTTTTAGAGAAAGGAATTAGGAACTTCCTCTTTTTCTTTGGTGCGTTATATAAGTTTCTTGAGAATTTACGGATTGTTAGTGACTTTCTCCCTTCTATCTCTGGAGGATTGAAACATCCTTTAATTCTTCGTTGAGCAGTTTCCTATCATTTTCCACCGCAGAATAATTGAGGGATATCTGTTCTGTAATCCTCCTACTTACGACTTCTTAAGTTAAGCTAAATTATTCTGTTCATGGGCTGCACTTTTCAAAGAACCTGGTAGCTACAGCGTCTTTGATTCATATCTTTCTATGTTATATTCCATATAGAAGAGGCATATACATATATCTTTGATTTCGTACTTATCACTGGAGAATGAATAACACAGATAAAAAAAAAAATCCTTGTTGTTTAAATTGAAGAATTCAGGGAAAATTGGAATTCCCATTCTCCTTTATTGAGGACTTCTATTTGAATGCAAATTGGTCATGAAGAATTGCTTCTTATCATTGTATTTCGTAATATATGCTGGAGAGCAGTCTTTTGCTATCAATGTTATGGTATAGCTTTGTGCTCAAGATGTGGCTGTTTTATGCAAAACATGTACATGAGACTGTTAATTCTTTTTGAATTTATTCTCACTTGGTACAAACATTTCTTTTTTGAGAAGCTAATCTTCTGTGACAGTTAATCTCATTTGACATGCTAATCACTCACAATTATTATCACGTGGTTATGCAACTCTTTACTCTTATTACCAAATCTTGCAGTGGCAGGGAATTCGGCGGGTATAAGAATTCATGCCGTTTTTGTTACTAAAAGCTCAGGAGAAAAACTTAAGCAGTACACTGACATGACAGACATAGAGCTGTGGTTGATTCCAAGCTTTGAAAATGCAGCGTGGTCTATCATGGCAATCTCTTTTATTTCATTACTTGCCATGTCTGCAGTACTTGCTACTTGTTTCTTTGTTCGTAGGCATCATATAAGAAGAGAACGTCCTCGTACTTCTCGGGTCCGGGAATTCCATGGGATGAGCAGCCGCTTAGTGAAGGCAATGCCAAGCCTGATATTTACTTCTGTTCTAGAAGATAATTGTACTTCAAGAACATGTGCCATATGCCTTGAGGACTACAGTGTTGGAGAAAAGCTTAGGATTCTTCCATGTCGTCACAGTATGTCTTTTTTTTCTATACTGAAGATAACACTGCTCCTGCTGATCGAATTTAATCTATTTACATGGATTTGTATGAGCACTAACTGGAGTTTGCTGAATTCCATACTTTTTCTTTATCAATAGTCTATACTGATCTAAAGTATTGTAGTGTCATACTTTATATTGTCAAATGGTTCTCTTGAGTGGGCTTGAAAGTGGTACCTGTTTGGCTATGATTGTTTATGTCAAGCCAACTTCTCATCCAAAATTGTGATTGTTGTCTTTTTATCCTGTAGAGTATAGAAACAGAAGATAAGTAGAAAGTTAGGGTGATGAGTTCAGGACATTCTAAAATTGATGCTATGTGATTATTAGTGATTGAGGGGTCTTTGAATCAAATGTTTCCTCTCAAAGATTGGTCAATGTTATACTTGAAACTTGAAATGACAGGCGAGGAAGTAGCATAGATGCACTATTTGATGTGCTCACTCTGCTGAGGCAGAATGAATTCTTAATCACTTGGATAAGTTTTGTTTTGAAGTGAAACACCAAATGTATTATTGAGATGTGTCTTTCTGATATTTTTTGGTGTTTCTTTATTAGGTAGAAACTTGTCTAGAATTGTTGCATGAGTTGGAACACTGGAGGAATTTTTTAAAATGGAGTTGACAATCGCAATGGTATTGCATTTTAGTTCCAGCATCATTGGTACTCCTTTTTTCTTCTAGATTACTATATATTCTTCAGGTCCATGAGCTGAAAATGACAATATATTCACGCAGTGTAACGAGAAGATTGTAGCAAGCACTCAAGGGACGAAAATATAATGGAATATGCTTAGATACAAATAAGAGCATCCGATTTTATGCTTTAACTAGTAGGTCAATTATGTGTCAACTTGTTTCCATAATGCCACCATCAATTTCATGATATCACCCCAATAAAAGCAATATGCCTTAAAAGCAAGCTTGGTTGATCTTGAGTGACCACTGCACAAGAATTCGAGTTTTCTTTTGAACCAGATGTACGATTTGCATGTGGATTGTTGGTTGGTTGAAACCGGTAGTAATGTTATTCTGTGCAATCTAGTTGATTTGTTGCAATGACATGCCTGTTTGTACCTTTAATAAATTGGTTTGAGTGTAAACAAAGATGATGTTTTTAAAGCATATTAGCATGTTATATTGTTTGAGGTCAGCTTGGACCATATTGATTGCAATATCCACGTGTTGATATAATTCTAGCTTAGTATTCCACACTGTTGGGTCAGATAACTTGTCCAATTGTAAGGTTGCCACTCCACTACTTACCGTGGAAAACTGTCTCATATATGCTTAATGTAGATTTTCTTTTTTTTGGAAAAGTATGCTCAATGTAGCTTTGGTAGTATGGTATACATTTTTTGTTTGGGGAAAGTTAGTATGGTACACATTGTTAGCTTAAATAAATGTCCAAATGGATAGACGTGCAAAACTGGTGTTGATAGAAGATGTGAAAAGAAAATGTCAGCCCGGATTGCACTTTTATAATAACGAATTTAATTTCTCAATTTAAAATGGTTGTAATGAAGTGATGTTCTTATTCTTTTCCTTCTTTAAAAGGTCAAAATCAATGTAATGGTATATGGACTCGTGTTAATCAGTTCTTGAAGTTCCAAAGGACACCGTATTTGAAAGTGCGGATTTCCTTAGAAGAATTATTTAGAGTTGCAGCTTTTGCTAAGAGTAAAATTTATCAACTTGCATTTGAAGTCCAATCCACTTGTTTTTAGCAGAATCTTAAATATTCTTGCATATTATTTGTGATGTTTTCTTTTCCCTCTAATGTATTGATCATCTATCTTTCTGAAGCATAATTTAGATAAAGATGCTAGTTTTTCCATACTCCCAGTGACTCACCTATATGAATATGGACCTTATACAGAATTCCATGCTTTTTGTGTGGATTCATGGCTTACTACATGGAGGACCTTCTGTCCGGTATGCAAACGTGATGCAAGAACTATCACAGGTGATCCACCAGCATCAGAATCCACGCCATTGCTTTCATCCAGTCCAGCTTCTGTGATTTCGTCTTCTGTGTTGTCATCCTTCAGATCTGCAGCTTCATCAGCTATACAAATTGCTCCAGCGTCATCAAGATCTCCTTCTATTTCTCACATTCCCTCTATTTCAAGCACTCCCTACATCCAACAGTCTCTTTGGTCCTACCATCAATCACCTTCCTTAAGTGCAAGTCACAGCTCTGTAGATCTGAGAAATATGTCTTCCCAAAGATCCGTTTCTTCACATTTGGTTTCACCTCATTCCTTGGGTTACCCATCTGCTTCTCCTCTTAATTCAAGATATATGTCCCCATATATCCCAAGTCCAAGCCATGCATCACCATTTCTAGTAAGCTCATTTGGTCATCAACAACGTCCACTACAATGTAGCGAGTCTGCTGCAAGTTTCTCCCCCTTTGCCTCTGCTCAGTCTCTTCCAGAATATTAGAGCTGACCTTGTGTATATTATTTGGAGCCATTGACTACAAGCGAGAAATTAGAGAAAGGGAGCCAAGTACGATATGACTTGATGTTGCTGTTCACATCTACCGAAGATTTGCTTTGTGGTTCAATTTGTTCTGATATGATGACTGCGTTATTGCATTATGGTATGCGACGTACTTATGCACAATTTGTACATTAGAACACAATTCTGTTAATGATACTAGTTTTGAAGTGATAATTGTTTTTCTCACAGTTTGATGTTTTACAAATTTTCGTCAACATTGTGACTATCTTTTGATTGATTGGGTTTTCTGCATCAGATACGTTATTAGTTTTGTGTGGATGAATCTAACTAATTCCGCCACCCAGTAGTATGAATGGTGTTCTAAAGGTGGTGATTCTCTTCTTGTTTTATTTTTTCTTCTGGGATAGCTAAATTAATATTGAGCCTCCTCTTTTACACTATTTTGTTTCACACTTTCAGAAGTTGGTGTTTGGTTAGATTTATCTAAGAAAGTTATACTTTTCATGTAAGATGGGTGACAATGGCATGACATTTGTTTGAATGTACAATGTTTTGGTCATTGCCTAAGCGGAATGGGAATTACATCTTGTCTTTACCGTGTTTACAAAATTTTGTTATTTTATCCAGTAAAGTACTTTCTGTTTTTGATTGGCAATGAAGAGATCTGGCCTTTAGGAGTGTACAGGAGATCATAGTATTTATTTTCTGTTCAGTATATCAATTATGTAGTGGAACTTGGCAGTTAGCAGGTAGTATGATACTTTAAACTCATTGTTTACTGGAGTCTGATATGTAACTGAGCCAAAATAATGCTGAATCTTACTTCTAATCGAAAATTTGTTTTCATATTAATCGTTTGGTGCAGTCCCACGTTTACCCAAAAGCTATGGCATTTTCGTGGACACGTCAATTCTAAAGTATTCAGTAACGATCTAAAGAGTCCCTATCTTGTTTGACCACATGTCGTCAGATAGTTGTCTTGAACGGATTCGAAGATTAGGAACGAGGAAGACACTTTAATCTCAGAGTGTTGGGTTCTCCATGGCTGCCATTAGGTCATAAATTAACTTGATCAGGAAAACCGGATATGCCAGACACTTGGTTGTTCTAATCATAAGAATGACAAAAGCCATAAAAGACCATTTTACCGATGCTAAGCATTAAACGGAAATGCAGCTACTTGAAAAAGATAAAAAGTTGAGGCCCAGCAGTTTCCTTGTACTGGATGCGAGTTTGAGAAAATATGGTGTGGGTTTGAAAAAACAGTGATCGGAAACCATGAACTATCCAATATGCCGAGTTTTAAAGCAAATTATAAAACGACGATCGTCTTCCGGAGTGTAATCCGTCATTGAACAGTGGGTCAATGGCAACGAGGGAATCCATGATTTCACGTTCTAATTAATAGTGGTATAACGTATCTTGTAAAAGGTTGCAAGATTTGGGGGAACATAATATTAAGCACAAAGTCTCTTCTAATTGTAAAACATGAGCCCTTTAAACACTAGGAAGAAATTGCATGCGGAACTTCAAGAAAAATAAAGAATCTGATTTTGTTTCTCTAAACCCATGTTTATGTTTACGGGTATCTCAACTAGAGAAGCATGCACCTAGTCTTCCTTGTCCCCAAGTCTAAACTCACTGCTTCCAGCCCCAGATAATGTAGCAGTATCAGCATTGTCCCGAGTACCAACCCTAAGAGGTTCTTCTTTACAAATGTTTTGGATGAGCATAAGCACTGCAACTAGAAACACAATTATGTACACAAGTCTGATGCCAATTAGTGAATTGATATACCCAATCAGTGATGGACCACTGACTGTTTTCAATTCCGTTCGCCCTTCTCTGTATCCTTCAAGAAATCGTGTGATTTGAGTCCCTTGGTCCTCCTCTCCAATGCTTTCTGAACCAATGACCTTCAGTACATGCCAATGTGAAAAGAGGTCAGTGCATGTAAGTTTTTCTCAGAAAGGAAAAAGGATGAAGTTCAAGGAAGAAACTCAATCGAGTACATTTCACTTAAAAACTGATATTCAAGTGTAATAAAAACTTCTAGACTAACAAGAAGAATGTGAGTAAAGAGTACATAAATCATATGCTGGATTGATAATGGAAAAGCTAGAAATTACCTATCCGCTTATACCTAACACTGCAAAAACAAAGCACACATAACATGGTTTCCCAAAAAAAAAAAAGAAAAAAAAAAGGAAACACACATAGTATTTTTTATAAAACTGAAAATAATTACGAAAGATTTCGGGGTAAGGGCACTACAAAATGCTCGGGCCAAGGAAGCATGAGAAGAATACACATAGCTAGTTTACTGGTGGCCTGAATATAAATAGCCGGAAAATTGATAAATGGCAAAAGACAAAGGAAAGGTTTCATATAAGA
This sequence comes from Erythroxylum dillonii, assembly GCA_032467995.1. Lineage (NCBI taxonomy): Eukaryota > Viridiplantae > Streptophyta > Magnoliopsida > Malpighiales > Erythroxylaceae > Erythroxylum > Erythroxylum dillonii. Next base: position 17,680,241 of record JANKYE010000004.1, on the reverse strand, counting down.
AAACATCCAGGAATTTAAAAGATTCTGATCATGTCAACATTTGTTGAGTATGATTTTTTTAATATCATTACTTACAGAAAAATATTCCTCGTTTCCATCCCAAACAACCATTGTTGGCAGTCTTGTCTTCTTATCAACGCTAAAAGTCTCAGCAAAATCCTTCCATTGTTTAACTCCAACATAACCAAATGCCAAGTCGCGATTAGCAGATGCAGCTGCCTTCAATAACTTCATCAAATTTTGTGACTTCTCATCAGATTCATCCTCCACTATGGTCAGGACAATCTTCCTCTTGTCATCTTTTAATATGTTAAGAGTGTCATGGCTTATGGGCACAAGCAGGGGAAGAAAATTTTGCATTATATATTCGTCCAGGAAGTCCTCTGCATATTCAACAAGCAAAAATTACTAACATATGTCTGTGTGTGTGTGTGTGTGTGTGTGTGTGTGCATGCAAGCTCAAGACTGAAGACCAATCATAAAACTGATAAAAACATATACAAGACAAATATCACATCATTTTTATGAAAGTCTCTTTGAATGGAAACAGAAATTTCATACAGATAGCAACAACCAGGAAATTTTCCCCTCGATGGGCACTGAAAGAAAATCAAATTAATCTTATCTTGAACCATTTAACATGAAGTCTATGTCATTTTCTTCTTTTGCTCCTTTTAGCAATCATTTAAAGGGATCCCCAACCAAATTGACGTGGAAAATAACAGAAGAATAGCCAACATAGATTAACAAAATGGTGATTAATATATATACGAGCTAAATATCCCTCCCAGTTCAACAAAAAGGCAAAAAATTCAACTGATAACTCTGAAATGCTCAAACTTTCAGGTAAAGGCCTTAAATGAGTTGCAACTTTCTGGCAAACTCCAACATGACCTTATACCTGGAATAAAACTAGGAGCAAATCTCCTCTTATTTCTAAATGAGCTCTCACAACCTGCGCTTATAATTGACATGATTTATATATTGAATTCTAAAAAGCTTGAAGCTGTTATCCTATCCCTAGATTTATGAAAGGCATTTGACAACGTTGATCTCAACTTTCTGAATCACACCACAGGTAAATGGTTTTAGGCAGTGAGTGCATATCTTGGGTCAAGGCATCTACTCCTTTAGCACAGATGTACTTCCTAGTAAACAACTCAACTATGCCTCATTTCATACGGGAAAAGGCCTACAACAGAGATATACTTTATCTCCCTTTGCAGCTGATCTGATAATAACTGCAAATTTTTCAGTGGAAAACATAAATTTAGTATCTGGATTATCAATAAGCTTTTCAAAAAGCTACCTTATCCCTGTTACAAAGCTAACCTTAGACCAACATCCATAGCTACTTGTATAGCTAGCATAATCGATTATCTGATTTTCAATGCTATTATGTTGTTGAGTGCAAAAATGTGGGAGCTGGTGATCAAGAAACCTCATCACAGATTAGCATTGTGAAAAGAAAGCACCTCTTTGATCAAGTCACTCTCAAAAGCTTAAACTAATAATTTGACCTTATTCAAGTTGCCTAAAATATGTCATCATTCCTTTGGAGTGAGAATTATGAGAAGAAATAAAATATAGAAAGTGGCATGGAACATATGTCTTTAAAAGCATTTTGGTGGTCTTGGCATTGAGGATTTTACATGTTAAAGTACTGGTCTCCACAGCAAATGGTGGTGGCATTTTGGAAGAAAATAGAACTCCCTATGATAGAAATTACTTTATGCGAAATATGGGTGGAAACATAATATGTGGATTGGAATCTCTTTTAAAATGAGTGCTCTTCTAATTTTAAGGGTGTTTTGGAAAAAGATGAGCATGACAAAGCCAATTCCTAACTGAATCCTTTACCTCTTACTTGAAGACAGGAATTTCTTTCCCACTAAAACAAAAGATGTATAAACAGTGTTCTTTGACAATTGAAGATGCTTATCACATCCTTCTTCGTTGTCAATGAACATTGTGCGTGCTTCCTTAACTGGTGGGATATATCAAGGTGTTTGCTTTAATATGTTCAAAACATATGCAATCATTCTAAGGGTTTGGCATTTGGTAAAGTACTCGGTAGAAAATGGAATGTCTGTATTCAAGTAGCATTGTGGGCCCATTGTTTGAACACGATAACGTAGTGTTCAAGGGAGGACCAACTAATTGGAAAAGTTGAAACTGATAAAAGTCAGATCTCAAGCATGTATTCATTTTCCCAATAAGGATTTTCATGTCATTTTTATCTTCTTCCATACATTTCCATGTTTTTCTTTTCCGTTAGCCATGGCTTCCCCAAGATTATAATAATATGTTCAACTCTCGTTATATGTTCTATTCTTTGTAAAATACTACCTTGTTTGTAGTTTTATTTTCGAATAATGAAATATCACTTTGAAATTTCTATTGTTATCTGTTGTTTCCTAGCAGAAAAAGAACCTATTTCATCTCCAGCTTTATTATGTTAAAGGGCAGTTATTATTCCACAATCATTTTCCAGACTCGAGCACACCAAAGATATGCAAACAAATGACACATTTATGTTTTATCCCTGCAAATCTGAAAACATTGATACCTACAGCATGGATGCTTCATCGCAGAATCGTATATAAAATCAGCCATATTTTGTTCCATGTAGATGTTCAAAACCATGGATTGAGGTCCATTGCTTGCACCAAAGCTGAGGAAGTTTTTGTTCCTAATCATTAGATCCTATCAAGTATGTTTCTTAGAAGATACATTTATCAAGTTGAAAAAGACATGATAACAGAGAAAATGTTCATAATATTAACTTGAGAACACAGACTTCAAGCATGGACTTTGGGTTTTTACATAAAAGTTTGTTATGCAATCACCGTACCACCATGATCAACAAAACATTAAATTTCATTCCATGGTGATGATGCAATTAGTCTAAGACACGAGCAGAATATTGCAAAATAAAAGGACCATGCAAGTATAGTCTGTTAGCAGCCCTAAAGTCTACAACAGATTCACAAATGGCAAATTTAGGACATATCAAGTTTTGGTCATACTTCCCACATGTTTCATAGGATGTTAGGAGGTCAGCCACCACTTTCCCATTTTCTTTTCCATGCTGTTAGGAGGTTAGCCTCCGCTTTCCCAATTTCCTCTAGGGAGTTAGTTTTTCTTTCTTGTATTTAAGAAGTACTCCTCTTGAGTACTTCAACATTTAAGAAAGTTCTCAGTTTCTTCAGCACTCAAACTACCACCATAGGGTGTTTTAAGAAACCATCACGTCATTCCCTAGAACTTGGTAATTCCTCTCCCTCTGGACACACTAACCGACCCATAACTCGTTCCATAACATGAGATGGTTTTATCTACTCTCCATAATCAAGGGCATGAATGTTACTAGAAGACTCTCTTCCACATTGCCAAGGACTTCCACTGGAAGGGTATGAAACAAGACGTCCGCAACTTTGTTAAGTCTTGGGCAACTTGTCAAAGGCACAAGGTGGAGACATTACAACCGGCCAGCCTACTTCATTCCTCAGCAGGTATGGGCTGATATATCCTTAGACTTTGCGGAAGGCTTACCCACTTAGCATGCGAAGAATGTTATCTTGGTGGTGGTTGATCATTTCTCCAAATATTGTCATCTGCTTCCACTCTCCATTCATATACAGTGATAAGTATTGCTCACCTCTTCTTTGATGACATCTTCAAGCTGCATGGTTTACCAAAAACTGTAGTTCGTGAAAGGGACGTCAGATTGACTAGCCTTTCCTAGAAGGAACTTTTTCAGCTCAGTGGCACTAAATTATGCTTTAATTCTGCTTACCATACCTCATCAGATGGCCAAACCAAGGTAGTCAATCGAATTGTGGAGACGAATTTGCAAAACCACCCTGCCAAGTAAATGGACTGGTTGGCTTGGGCTAAATACTCTTACAATACCAGTTTCCACTCTTCTTTGAGGGCTACACCTTTTGAAGTGGTATATGGGTGCCCATCGCCCAGGTTGCTCTTTTATTGTCCAGGCATCTCCAAGATCAATGTTGTAGATTAAGCCTTGCAAGCTCGTGGTCAAATCCTTCAATCCTTAAGGCAGAACTTTTCCCATGCCCAGCAAAAGATGAAATCCACCTAAGAGTCCAAGCACCGCCAAGTGGAAAATGATGTGGGAGACAAGGTTATGAGACAAGGTTATGCTTCGCCTCCAATAATACTGCCAACTCTCTGCCAACTCTCAATGGCTCCCCGTCGACATTCCAAATTGCTACCCAAGTTCTACAAGTCATTTCCAATTGTGCAACGGATAGGCATCATGGCCTACTAATTGGATCTTCCTCAACCAACTAGAATTCATCATGTATTTCATGTGTTTTGTCTCAAACCTTTCATTGAAGGAGAACAAGTAGAGGAAGCTGCATTACCCATTCATTTCCCAGAGCCTGACCTGCCTCAACCGTTGGTAGTTCTTAATCATTGTGTCAACCGAAACCACCAGGAGGTTCTCATCCATTGTCATGGCACTTCTCCAGCCAACGCATCTTGTGAACTTGTTGATTCTATGCACCAACGATTCCCTTCCTTTTCACTTGCAGACAAGTGAATTTTGGAGAGCGGGAGAAATTTCACAACATGTTTCACACATGGCATATTTAGGACACATCATCAAGCAAAAATAAGTTTAGTCATATTTCCCCCATGTTTCATAAGTTGTTAGGAGGTTAGCATCCATTGTCCCATTTTCTTTTTGATAGAGTAAGGATAGGGAAATTCCAGAAACAACGGACAATGTATATTGATAGTCTCTATAGAGCTATAGCTCTCC
>JANKYE010000004.1:17639281-17662983 GCA_032467995.1 Erythroxylum dillonii | reverse complement strand
GCTATTTGGGGTCTTAAGAATTCTTCTTGTATAAGAACATGCATCTCTTCTTTCTAGCTGTTATAGTCATCATAAATTTATTCCAACTCTCTTTAATTTAAATATAATGCTTCACTTATATATATATATATATATATATATAGAGAGAGAGAGAGAGAGAGACAAAGCATCCTTCTACATGCAACTTTTCACAAGGATCACCAAATATAACCATAATCCATCTACCATTCAAGTTAAATTTGTGAAGTAATTACTCTTTCCATTAAGTCCTTGACACTCTAAGTGGAATCCAAAATTATGCTTCAAATTTTGCCAACTCTATTTGTAAGAACTAAATGTCTGTATTGCCTTGTTTATCATGAATTCTACAAAACCTACAAGCCCTATTTTGTCCCAACAAGCATTTGGCTAGGATTTTCTGCCTTTACCTCCTAATCAACCTCTTTACTCTCCTTCGCCATCTCCAACCTATCCTTCTTCAACTTACCATATTCAACAACCTCTAGGTAGTTCCCAACTAGCCCCTAATGAAGATGTTAATAATCGGGTGATTGTGGCTCTAGAGATAGAAGTTTTAAAGATGGGTGTAACTAACTAGGAAGTAATTTTGGTGGGGTTCTCTTTAGAAAAACATTCCCCATGCTCAATCATTTATAAATGGGCTTATAACCACTGGAATGTAAAGGTTTATTTAAAGTGTTATTGTCTGAGTATAACATAATTATTTTTACATTCTCCTCACAATCTAAAGCAAAAAAAGTGGTGGATGAAGGACCATGACATATAGCTTAGCTTTCTGTTTTTCTCAAGCGTGATATCCAAGCATTTGCCTTAATCGATTTAAGCAAAAAAATGTTCCTCTTTGGGTGCATTTGCATAATGTTCCATTATGAGTATTGGATATTAAAGGGATAAGCTTACATGCTAGCTATCTAGGTAAGCCCTTTTGTATGGATGAAAATACTGCAAGAATGAGACGTATAGGATTTGTGAGGATCTGTGTAATTATAGACAGAATGAAGGAATCACCTGATCAGACACTTCCGATGAGATTTGGAGAAAACAACTCTATGTTTGAGGATTCCATCATGGTAACATATCAATGGAAGCCATCTTTTAAGCTCCAAGGAAAAAAAAAGGAAAGCAACTAGAAAGATGTTTTAAAAATGTGAATTTTATAAACTCATAGGAATTGAAGAGGTGGGGAATAATAGGGAGGAGACTCTGAAAGAAAAGCTTTAGGAGAAATAAAACAATATGGAAGGCAAAGAGATTGCCACAATACCACCAGAGGAGAAGGAATAAGCTAGTGTAGAAAAAGGTCTAGGGATAAATGCATTTGATAAAGGTAATCTAAAGTTGAAAGGAACAATTTTCTCTAAGGTGGGAGAAATAACCTATATCTCATCAGCTAATCAAACTCAATTATCCTAGGAGAATGGCAAAAGGAATGGGCTAGATGAGGAAGAATTCCAAAATGTTAAGACAATGAAGTCACAAAGAGGCAACAATAGCAAGAGCTCCAAACTTAAACTTCCTTCTCTATGAATATAGTAGTGTAGAATATAAATGTTCTGAATTGCCTTAAAAAGCTTCAAGCTTTAAGAAATTTTGTTCTTGAAAAAAAAAATGACTTTGGGGCTATTAGAAACTAAAATCAGGTTAGAGCACAGGAATAAGATAGCTACCTTGGGATCCCAAAAAGATTTATTACTAATCGTGTACATCACTTTTATGGAAGAATAATCATTGCTTACAATTTTAGCCGAGTGGATATAGAGGAGTTGGAAGCTTGTGATCAAGTCATGCTTACTAGGGTTTAACTCTTGCAGGAAAATGCTAAGATATTTGCCTATTTTGTATATGGTGCTAACCTTAATTTTTTAAGTATAGTACTTTAGGAAAGGTCTAAAAAAGTGCAAAGGAGATGTTGGGGGCCTTGGATAATCAGTTGGGACTTTAATTCCATCACGTATAGGACAGAAGCAGAAGGACATTATAGCCTGAGAAACTTTACTAAGGATTTTAAAGATTACATGGAAGGATTGGGGATAGTGGACCTTAATGGATATAAGTTCACTTGGGGAAATAAGCAAGCTTCCTTATGGGGCTTAAGGTTAAAAATAGATAAGGTAATGGTAAACCAAGAGTGATTAGTTGAATAACGTAAAAGTAAAGCTAGCTTCATACATCCCTAATTCTCAAATCATTTTGCTATTAAAATTTGTTATATTATTAGGAAAGTTTATAAAAGAAGCCCTTGTAGGTTTATCAACTTTCTAGCAAGTGATAATGGGTTTCAAGGAGCAATTCAAAGGGAATTAGATGAAGAAGTAAGAGGAATAAAGTGGTATATTACGTGCAAAAACTTAAAATGATCAAATGAAAGCTAAAGAAACTTAAAGAAGTAAGATCCATTAGTACAAGCCAAAGAGTACAGATGCTAAGGAGAAACTTCATTACATTCAACAAAACCTCTCTCAAAATCCTTACATTAGTGAACTTCTATAAGAAGAAAAGCTTGTGTTAAAGGAACACTAGTAAGTATTGGATGATCACTATTCTCTTATTAAACAAAAGACAAGGATTAATTGGTTAAAGGAAAGGGATAAATCTAAAAAATTCTCCTTCAATACGGTTTTGTCCAGGAGAAATCATAATAGAATTTGTTTAATTACAACTTAGGATGGAAGATTGCTCACTAATGAATAAGAAATTAAGAAAGAGATAATTAACTACTTCAAACACGCTTTGAAATTTGACTCAATTTCAACATCTATTGTTCATAAATTGAGGAAGTTTGTGAATTGTAAAGTCAGTGATGTAGATGCTGAAAATCTCACTATACATATGGAAATTACAGAGATAAAGGAAGTGGTGTTCGAAATGAATGGTCAAATGGCCTTAGTACTGGATGGACTAAATGGCTTCTATAAAAAAACCTAGCCTTAGTTAAGAACATGGTATTAGGGGCAATGAAGCAATTCATTGACAAAGGTATGTTGCTAAGAGAGATAAACAAGACATTTCTTTGTCTGGCCCCTAGTCCCAAAATGCCTCCAAGTTCGGTGATTTTAGACCAAAACTTTCCTGTAACTCCCTTTATAAAGTGACCTATGAAATCCTAGCAAATAGATTGAAAACCATTCTCAATTCACTTCTTAGTGACAATCAGGGGGTTTTTTGCAAGGAAGACACATTAGGGATAACATCCTCATAGCTTAGGAGCTTTTTAAAGGATATTTAAAGAAGTCAATCCAAAATTGCTCAATTAAGCTGGACTTAAATAAAGCATTTGCGAGTGTTAACTACGGTTTTATGCATAAGCTATTAGAGATAATAAAATACAGAAAAATTTAGAAAATGAACTTACATTTGTTGTAACTCCTTTAGTGTGGTCAGTGGAGCTCTAACTAAATAAAGGAGCCAAAGGTCTTAGATAGGGAGATCCATAATCTCTGTACCTATTCATTTTGTATAAAGAGGCCTTGACATAACTATTGAAATACAATGTCTTTAAACAACCTAACTCATGTATCATTCTAAAGGTAAGAAGGTCTCTTTAATTAACTTGTGTCTTATAAATTACCTCTTGCTTTTCAGTAGAGCTCATCCCAAATCCATTATGGTTCTAATGGAAATCTTGAAGTAATTTAATCAGATCTTTGGTTTAGAAGTCAACAAAAATAAAGCCACTTTGTTTTGGTTATAAGTGCAAACCAGTTAGCTAATACAACTGCTAGAATAACAAAAACAGAAAGGAAACAATCTCCATTGGTATATTCAACCTTGGAATTAAAAGATTGTAATTCAAAGATTGCATTGCAGTGATGGAAAAGATACAAAGAAGAATAGGGATATAGAAAAACTAATTTCTTTCTTTTAGACGAAAAGTTTAACTAGTCAAAGTAGTTCTGAGTGCTTTGCATATATATTGGACCTTTATATATTCCTTTACAAAGGTCATATTAAGACAATTGAAGGAATAATAGGTAAATTTGTTTGGGGAAACAATAATGAGAGTAGGGGTTAAGTAGGAAAAAGGTGTGTAAACTAATTAAGGATGGAAGTTTAGGAATAATTCCTGTAAAAATCATTGACAAAGTTCTTTTTAGGAAAGAGATTGGAAGAAAAGGAGACATTATGGTAGAGATAAATGAACTGATACATTATCAATGATAAAATATTATAGGCTACACCAAATAAACCGACACACTTCTGGTTTATTTTATAAATATTGAATATGAGGTGGCTATTTAAGCCCAATAAAAATTGCAAAGTATGAGATGGAGCTAAAGCCTCACTATGGTATGACAACTGGAATGGCTATAGTCCTCTTATTAAAAACCAAAATGCTACTAGAGTAATGTCAAACATTCCAAAAGTGGATAAGGTTAGCTTATGGATTAGTAATGGGCAATGGAGATGTTTTCCGAAAGAATTTAGGTATCTACTCCCAACTTATAGTCCCAATCTAACTCAAAAGGATTGCGACGTGTTGTGCAAGAAATGGTTAATTCCAAGGAAAAGTTTGTTAGTATAGGATCGTATAAAACAGATGTATAAATGGAAGTTAAGAAAAAGCTAAACATTATGGATAGACTGAAATATATGGATATACAAAAAGCATGCATTTTATGCAAGAAAAATGAGTAAAACATAGATCATGTATTTTACCAATGTAACTTCTCCAATGTGATATGGAGACAAACTAAAAGAATGTGTCATTGGCATAACAACTGGGATACATTTAAGGACATAATCAAATGGTTGCAAGAAGCTTGCAAGATGTGTAAAGCTAAAAAATTAATGTACTTAATTAGTATAAGAGTAAGCCCATAGGATATAACGAAAGAAAAAAAAGAACATAATTTTCTTCAAGAAAGATGCAAGTTGTACAATGTTCTTGGAAAAGATCAAAGCAAGCATAAGGGAGCAAATAATGATATGCAAGGAAGCACAAAGCTGATGTAATATTATTGCTCAATCTTGGAGAATTCCTAGGGTTCTTTTTTGTCTCAAACCCAAACATTTAGAGAAGTAAGTAATAATTGAATTTACAAGATGTTGAGTTATTCGAAACTAGTGTTGTGCTATTCCCTTTGTATGTATGTATTGGCTTGTTTTATTATCATTAATATTATTTAATTTTATAAAAATAACTAATTGTCTCTACTACCTCAAACTTCATTTTGATTAGTATAGTTTTATAGTTAAAATTTTTGTAAGGATGGATTGTAAACTTTGATACTAGTTGATGCCAGAAAATGAGTCAAGAGAATCAAGTTTAATAAAATTTGGTTAGTATTGGGATTAATGTGATTTAAATAAATTGAAAGGAACTACAATCTAAGAAATCTTCTTAGGTTAATATTACTATGATCATTCTTCATTAATAACATTTCTATGTAAATTCCAATTAATACTTAAGAAAAAGAAAGCAATTATGAAAAATAATCTAAGTAATAAGAAAATCAAATAGAAAATATGATAAAGCTTGCACTAAATGAGAAATATATTAATTATTAAAGATAAAAATAAAAAATAATGAAATCTTAGCTTGAGACTTCTTCATCATATTCATATAGATATATGAATTTTTATATCATCTTTGAAAATATCTAATATAGATGTCCTAGTTCTCACTTAACATTTAAGATCCAAACAATTATATTCATTCACTTTTATGAATTTAGATTGTTATTCTCCACCAATAAGTCGTAAACATAATTGTTAAGAGTCAATCAACTTGTAGCTTTAATGGTTGACCTTAGATCTTCAAATTGAAAATAATATGTAGAAAACAAATATAATTAACAAGGAATTTAGTCATTATTTTATATATGATAATACTAGACTCATACATATCCATACTCGCACTAACACAACCAAAGGTTAGGGACTTGCCCTTAGAGAAAATCTTAGTGAATATTAGAAATAGAATTCAAACTTAGAGAAAATCTTAATGAATATTAGAAACAGAATTCAAACCCATTGGGGATTGGAGACTTTCTAAAAAGCCCTCATCTACTATTTAGACCACATATATTTGATTAATAAGTAAAAATTTAACAACTTATTTTGGGATTGTAATCAAAGTGAGAATTGAGGTATTTTAAAAAGGTCATAGTTTCGATATTATATTTTGAATAAAAGGTAATTCATTTAAATAATTGATAGTGTACAAAAGATTCTTCAACTGGAAAACTATCCTTAGGAGGCTAGCTCCATAAAGGATACAAAAGCTAAACAAGAGTATACATCAAATTGGAATAAGAGCAATACTAATTGTATAGTAGAATTGCTTCAAAAGTATAAGGCCTTCAATATTATTCTAAACAATTCATAAGAACCTTTTCCAAAATTAACATCATAACCTTTAAAGTAAATTCATATATAAAAACTAAAAAAAAGTAATTATCTTCAAGAGATAAAGGAAGAATTATTTTCCTAAAAATAGGAGTTACAATTTCATCTTTCATATATATCTCAATTAAAGACAATAATTAAAATCATGTACCATTTAAATATAAAATAAAGAAAACTTGTTTATTAACTATTAGCCATATATTTTGTAATCACTAAATTAGTTGTAATGTGATATTTGATCTAAAACAAGTATTTTGGTATATACCACTAATATTTTAAAGCAAGTAATTTAGCTAATAGTTAAAAAAAAACTTGATAAATTATTTAATCATTTTTCATAAAAGTAGTATTTACTTTTGCATATTTTATCAATTTATTTAACCATCAAAATGAAAGATTTTTTTTGAATACATATACTTTATAACTAAAAAATATGTGATTCTAATTAAGATTTTTACATTTTATCAAAGCATTGTTCTTAAAATATCTTAATTGTAGCTTCACTATATTGAAGATACTTAGATGAATAGAGTAATTCTAAAATGATTTACCTTTTTGAAAATTTGTTAAATACCTAATATAGATGATTATATTTCACTTCTAAGTTTATACAAAAATCAATATTATGAATAAGTTCAAAAAAATGAATATATGCAATAACACGTAAACATACATAACTAAAGAGAAATTACCTCACGGTAATTATTCTCGGGTGAAGAGTAAGTTAAAAAATCATATTTCTCTTTGTTTTACGTGAAGAACAACTCCTTCAGTATTACTTTCTATATTGCAATTGGGTAATACCCTAAATGAAATACTTAATCTCTAATACTCCCGAGTCATATCAAGTTTATAATTTAACTTAATTTATTCACTAATTTCTATATATTGTTTTGATTTATTATCTAAAGCATTATTCCTCTTCCTTGTTCTTAAATTACTTTCCGTATACTCTTATTTGTACTTCAAATCACCAAAATAGTTATTGACTTGTCAAAGAAAGAATTTATCATTGTGTTTCATTTATCAATATGTTGTTAACTACATATCATGTAGTCAGTCACCTAAATCTACCTAGATAGCAATTTTTATGATCTTCTAGTCATCTACTAAGTAGTTCAATCTTTTGGAGCTCTACTAAGAATACCAATCTTCTAGCACTCTACTATGTAAGCAATTTTTTTATAGTTCTAGCTCAAATCCACTTAACTAGCTATTTGATCCAACACTCGCTTGTATTTTGTATGTTTGATTATGATCATAGTTGCTTCTCAGCCTCTTATCCTTTTATGCACTAATCCACATTCTACATGTCATATTGTTTATAACCTCTCTGTTGCCAATTTGCTTAAGTGTTCATTACCCTTTCTATTCATATAAGTTCTTACTCAATTTCTATATTATTCTTATGTTCATAGCCACTTTATATGTATACTACTTTGCAATGAATTAAAATGCAAGATATATTTTTATTCAACCCCTACCACCTAGGAAAGAAGTTTGTAAAATCCAATTGTTTGTGGATCAATGCCAACTCCTCATAATATAACAATATGATTCTTTGTCTTCTCTCTTAACTTTTAAACCTAACATACTCTATAGCTACCTATAACCCCATCAATACTACCTTTCTACCTCTCAACCTTCATTATCTTCTTTATTATTATGCACTCCTCTTCATTGTGTGCTTCTGTCCTAGTTCTCTACTAATCTATCATCACTTCTCACTGGCATGTTTTGAATACTCTGTAATCTTTATCTTGGAAGTCTCCAGTCCTTCAGATCCTCCTTCACTCCTTTTGTAGCTCATCTAGATTTTCTACACTCGTTTTTATTTAGTAGGGTGGCAAGGATCATACTATTTCTTCTCCATTATGCCTTTACTAGATAGAAAAGTTTGTTCAATCTTTTCTTATTTCTTTACTTCCTACCTAGTTCTTTTTTCTATTTTAGTTAACTATTTTTTAAATCATTTCTCCATTGAAAAGTTATCTTATACTTTCTTAACTATGGTGTTTTGTAGCCTTACATGTTATGTAGCCTTTTAAACTATTGACTTTCCTCCTCTACCCTCACGTATTCCCGTTCTCCCTACTCCCTTCAAGAACTCCACTAGAAATGCTTCTTCCTAATCAAATCTAACCACAGGAGCAGCAAGAAGATTTTGGATGATCTAGGTGAACTCGCACTACATTATTTCCTGCCTAAGGTTAAAGAGCGGCAGACAATATTTGCCTAGAGATTAAGGTCTTGAGAGTATGAGCAAACACATGGGAATATTCCTTGGTAAGGTTTTTCCTAAGAACCCCCATTCCTAACTATTTCCAAGTGGGCACAAAAAGTATGAAGAAACAAATGATTGGTAGAGGTGCTATTTTTTGAAGAAAATTTAGTGCTTTTTTACTTTTCCTCAAAATTTGAAGTTGATAAGATAATGATAGAAGAACCTTAGCACCTTGAATAGCTCCTAATATTCCTACAACTATGTAACCAAGGATTAATATGGAAAAGATTAAGCAAGAAAGTATTCCATTATATATCAGCTATAGGTTAACATTCAAATTGTTCCATCAGAGTATTAGAAAACAAAAGCATTGAATTTACTCTCTAACATAATAAGGCAATCTTTTTGTATGGATAAAAATATAGCAAGAAGATCACGAATTGGATTTGCAAGATTTTATATAAGTGGTTACTTAGCTAAGGAGTTACCATACTTTATCCCTATAATGACAGCTAGTGAGAAGAATATAATGCTTGAAGAATTATTTATGGTTACATATAATTGAAAGACGTCCATAAAAATTCAAGGAAAACATTGAAGGACTATAGGGAAGATGTTTAAAAGGGAAGAAAATAATAAATTGATGGAGATTAAGGAATCTCAAGTTAATTTGAAGCCATAAGGGTTGTTCATGGTCTAAATTACCCTAGGAAGCTACAAGCTCTAATGGATTTTGCCAATAGGGAAAAACCTATGTTCTTGGGTCTTTCATAAACCAAGATTAGATATGAAAACTTGAATAAGCTAAAAGTTTTAGGTTCAAATTTGAAATTTATCTCTAGTCACCTAATCATTACCTTAGATGAATTATTTTAGCTTATAGTAGAAACCTTGTGAAGGTGGAACAATTCAATACTTGTGAACAAACAATTTATATGGCTATCCAATTCCTAACAGAAGGATGCAAGATTAATGCATCCATTATTTATGGTTCCGATCTCAACTTTAAAAGGTAGCTGCCTAGGGAGAGATTGAGGAGTATTCAAACAAACTGTGATGATCCTTGCCTAGTTTGTTACAATATTATATAGGTCTAAAATTGAGGGGCATACTAGTTTAAGGAATTTCACTAAGGATTTCAAAGAATGTATGGAGTGCTTGGAATTAGTGGACTTAAGCTATGAAGGTTACAAATTAACACAGATTAATAAACAAGCCTCTATTTACTTCCTTAGGAAAAAGGAGGATAAATCTATGGTTAATTTTTCTTAGCTTATCAACTTCCTTGAAAGCAAATCTATGTTTATGGAGCCTCTCTGCTTGAATCACACTCTTATCTAATTTGGAACTTATTCCAAAAGGTATACAAAAGATTCCCCTTTAAAGTTAACAATTTACTCACTTTTGATGAGGCATTTTAAGATACAATCTTGAGGGGGAGGTATATCAATCCTCATAGTTCCAAACAGCTCGTATGCATGCAACAATTGAAGGGGCCAAGCTGGAATTAAAGAAGTTAAATGCTAGGAAATGGCTCAACTTAAACAAACATTTGTGGAAGCAAAGGAAAAGCTTATAGAGATTCAACAAAGGCTTGCAACCGATATAAACCATAGTAGTCTTAGGAGAATATTTGAGAAAAATGAATATTTGAGAAAAGTGAAAAACATTGACTCTTTACTGAAGTAAAGGTCTAGAGTTAGTTGGCTAAAGAAGGGGGATAGATGCACCAAATTCTTCTTCAACTGAATATTGATAAGGAAAAATTCTAACAATATTTGTTCCGTGGTCTTTTAAGATGGCTCCTTAACCACAAACTAAGAAGAATTGATAGATGAGGTTGTGGCTTTCTTTACGATCTCCATTAGTGCTAGGTCCACTAGTACCTCCTCTTTTGAGAATCTTATATCTTTCACTAGCACTCAGGTCGGTTAAAATGAACCTCATATTCTTACTAGGCAAGTGGATGATCATGAAATTGTGACAATAGTTTTTAGTATAAGTGATCCTCAAAAATCCCTCGGTCCAAATGGGTTAAATTCCTTTTCTTTAAAAAATATTGGCCTTAAAGTAATATTATAGTGATATCATCAGTTAAATAATTCTTTTGTAGTGATATACTTCTTGAAGAGATAAACAAGACATTTATATTCCTCGCTCCCAAGATCCCTAATCCATCATCTTTTGGAGACTTTAAGCCAATCATTTATAACAACTTCTTTATAAAATCATTGCTAAAATACTAGCTAATATGAAGAAAAAAGCTCTTTAATATATTATTAGTGATACCTAAGGAGCTTTCCTGAAGGGAAGACAAATTGGTTACAAAATCCTAATTACATAAGAACTCTTAAAAGGGCACTCTAAAAAGAATTCTCTGAAAAAATGCAACCAAGGTAGATTTTAATAAATCTTTTGATTGCTTAAGTTAGAGTTCATCTCTAAGCTACTTGAGGTCTTTAGCTTTCTTATTACCTTCAAAAAGTGGATATAGGCTTGCATTACCTCAACCTCCTTTAGTGTATTGATAAATAAAGTTCCCTCTAGGTTGTTTAGAGGTGATAGGGTCATTAGGCAGGGATATCCACTTTCTCTGTACCTTTTTTATTATGTGTATAGAGGCCTCAACTCTTTTGTTAAGGCACAAAACTATAAGGAGTGCTAATTATAAATATAATAGCAAATGTAATAATATTAAACTAATATGTTTATTTTTTTAGATGAACTTCTCCTCTTCTCTAAGGTTGATCCAAAATCTATTCAAGTTTTAATGGAATCCTTGAACCATTTTAGAGACTTTTAGGGCCAAGCATAAACTGCCAAAAGAGCCATATTGTGCTTGTCGCCTCAAATGTATTACATATTACAGATAAACTTAGCTCTATCATAGGGATGCCTACTAGGCCCCTCCCTTGATGTTTTTAGGACTTCAATTGGTTACAATAATATTTAAATACAATGAATGCTTGCTTTTAATTAAGAAGGTTCAAAAGAGATTAGGGAGCTAGGCTAACAAAAATATCTCTTTTAGAGGTAAGCTCCAAATCTTAAAACTTGGGGTCAATTCCATGTATATCTATTAAAGTTCACATATGTTCTTATCCAATGGTCTTATCAAGGAAATTAAAAGGCTAATGAGGAAGTTCTTGTGGGGAATGAATGATAGTAAATTCAAAGCTAAGGTTAAATAGAAGGAATTTTGTAAACGTTTTAATGAAGGAGGCTTAGGGATAACTCCAATGGGCTAACCAACAAAGTTTTAATGGCTAAAACACTTTAAAGAGTTTTAGTATACAAGGGATCCTTATGGATGAGGTGGATGCGTAGTTACATCTTAAAAGGGACTTATATTTAGGGACTCTCACATAAAATTTCACATTTACGCTTTACCACCTATTACTAAAGATTAAAAGATCAATTAAGATGAATGTAAGTTGCAAAGTGGGGATGGCACCGTGCTATCCTTATGGTATGATAATTGGATAGGTTATGGTGAACTAATTAGAAACAAACAAGTTGTGTAAGCAGTGGTGGGAATCCCAAAATAAGCTAAGGTGTATTTATGTGTAAAAAAAGGTAATTAGTACAATTATAAAGGAAATAAGTCAAATGATCCTTATTTTCCTTCCTAATATACAAGATAGGGACTATTATGTTTTGCAATAATCAATCGAAGATTAACTTCACAAACAAGGAGGGTAGAGACTGGTTAAGGCTAAGGGGACAGTAGGTAGCTTGGCACAAGCTAATTTGGAACAAGAATATGTTCCCAAGGATATCTTGTCTAATGTGGTTGGCCATTAGGGATAAGACTAATACAATAGATTATCTTTAATTCGTAAATATACAAGATAGTTATGTCTTATGTAAAAACATAGTTGAGAATATGCCTCATCTATTCTTTGAATGTTGTTTCTCTAAGGTTATATGAATAAGTTGAAAGACCTAATGAATTGGAGTATACACTCCAACACTTTCTTCGGTATATTGCTATAGCTATAAAGCAGAAAGGGGCTAACTAAAGGAACCCTCGTGGCCTATCTAATATCTTTTGGAACCTGTGTATATAAGATCCAGAGGGAGAGCAAGAAGATTTAGGCTAAAAGCAAGAATCAGGAAGCTATCGATGGTTTGTAAAGATGGCAAGTATCTAAGTGTGGAAATGCTAACAATATAAAGAATAAACTAAAAGATTCAGAATTCACATAGATCGCTAGTTTGGGCACAAGAAAATCAAGTAACCCATATGATAAAATTGGAAAGTAAGGGAAATGGAACTTACCAGCTTGTTCTTATATCTTCATGGATAATTGAAATCAAACCTTAGCTTGGAGTGAACGATCACATATAACCATAATCTGCAGGCAACAAAGCATACAGGTGAGTGAACATGAAAAAGGAAAGTAAACTGATCTGAACAATATAGTATGAAGATAGGACATATAGATTATGTACTCCATATGCTCTTAACTTGCATGAGGAACAAGTGGGGATTTATAAACTTAACATTTATGTTATTTAATCTTATAATTATATGATCTGTATGATGGTGCCTTGTTATTCTAACTAGGAACATTTTGACTAACTAATAAGGAATGGTTAATTTGTATAATTTTCCTGATCCTTAGCAAAAAAAATATTTAATTTAAAGAAATTCCAACACTCAACCCCTATCCACCCGAACGCTCTTACATTTTTAGTTTAGACAATTTTCCTACAAATAGCTCCTCTAAGTTTCCTTCAACTCTAAATTTCTTTCAAGCTTAACTCCCATTAAATCTAAAGATGATAACCTTTCTTATTTCAACAAACTCATTTGCTTTTAAGATTGTATATCATTTGTCATATTTCTAGAAAAATAATCAAAACTCCCTCAATATATATATATACATACACATATATATATATACACACATATATATATATACTAATTATGAAATTGTCCCTCTTAGTATATGCATTAAAATATGACCGACATTAAGTCAAGATTATGCTCTTGCCCTCTATTTTGTTGACATTAAAAATTGAAAAATAATAAATTATATTTAACATTAGTTTCTCTCTTCTCTATTTTGTAAGGGTTATAGTTCATAAGATATATAGTTATGTGGGCATTTAAATCTATAATTAAGATCAAGAATCTTTAAAATGGTATGTAACTAGAGCAGTGTTTCATATAAGGAATTATATGTCTAATTTGCCTAACTCTTTCGTAAAGAGACAAAGTCTCTCTTCATTTAATGGTTTAATGAAAATGCTAGATATTTTATTTAAAGTGTAAACAAACTCAAGTTTAATTTCTTTTTTATTTTCTTATATTTCATACTAGATTGTTGGAAGAGTTTCTTTATGCGACAAATTGCATTGATATTATAATATCTAATATTGATGTTATTTAAGTCAAAACCTAATTCTTTAAATTATTTTACAATTGAATGAATATTATTAAATCAAACTAAAAGCCTATACATCACTTTATAAATCAATAAAACAAAATAACACAAAGGAAAACCCCTTTAGGGTCCAGGCCAAAGAGTGGCAATAAAAAGCCTAACAGCAAGTAACAAGTTTACATTCAAAGTTAGCTACTTTGTATTACATCTAAGCCTTTCATGTTCCAATTGATCTTCATAAAGCCTTGTTAACATGCTTGTCCATAATAATACCCATATGCAACATATTGTTCCTTTTATGGCAAAATGCATAGATACTACAAAGGAAGGCTTCTTTAGAAAAGTAAGTATTATTCTTCATTCCCTTAAATTTTTTAGTAACCCATTTAACAATATCATCCAATACCACTCCCAAAAGTAAAGTTGTAGTAGTTGTTGAATTTTGGACCACAAAACTTATGAATAAATAAAATTGAAGAAGAGGTGAGCATTAGTTTCAAGAACTTGTAAGAAAATAAAACACAGGTGGTCTGGAATACCAAAATATTGATCCTTTATTCTAAATATCTACCTAATAACAAGCCAACTAGTGGATAAATGACTTAGACTATATTAGATCATACTAGTAAAGCTTATAGGACTAAGGATTGAATACATCAACACATGATTTGTTAGAGAATTTGTTAGTTATATCCCTTAATCAAACGACTTAATCATCCTCAAAAGGATTAGGTTGATAAATAGGCAAATTATCTACAATGTAAGTTGAGCATCTGAAGTTATAATTCTGACTCCTTTCATAAATAATATCCTTGATCTTGACATTAAAAGGAATTCTTGTTTTGAGAGTAGTCAACTTATCCCTAAGGTGTAAAGGACTTAGATTACACCAATTATCAAACCAAAACCAAGTTTGATCCCATTTCCTATTAAAATTTTGAATGAAGAGATGAATTGATCCTTTATTCTTAGAATTAAGATTAAGCTCCAATAATGCTCTCTACTAATTTTCAGTTACCAGAAACTGATCCTGGATAAGTGGTACATATGAATCCATTTGGACCAAATGCCTTCCATATCATTGAACAATATCCTAATCCTTTTATCAAATAGAATTGAGTTCAAGACTTTGATTAAAAGAATCCCTAAACCTCACACCTACCTAGGTAAACATAGCTGCTTCCATTTATTTTTTTCTCCCTTTAAATTATCAATAGTCCCTAACCATAAATAATTTTTGATTATCTTTTCAACTTTTTTTATCAACCTTCATAGAAGAAGTAGGAAAGAGCTCTAATGAATTTGAATGTTCCTTAGTACTGAAGTAATTAGCTTCAATCTACCTACATTTAAGAGAAAACCATTATGGCATAAAATAATTCTACTTCTAACTTATTCCAACAATGGAATATAGTTAATAAAACTTGGTTTTCTTAGTAGATGTAGGAACTCCTAAATATTTAAATAGACCATAATAAATCTGTAAACTAGAGATGGAGTTAAGAGTCCTTACCTTAGAGACATTTATTGACGTGTATAAATTTCTTTTGCCTAAAATTACTATTAGTTTAGACAGAACTGAGAAACGATTTAGGGAGCTCACAAATAATTAGAGGGATTTGGTGTCTACACCAAAAAAGAAAAGCATAAGATAATTTATGAATTCTAAATTACATATTTTTTTTACTTTTGTGCATTTATGATGATTTAAAAAGGATCAGCTAGTTTCTATGTTGGAGTGGATTAACCTTGTAAGGATCTTAATAACTAGGGTGACTAGATATAGGGACAAGGGATCCCCTTAACTTTACCCTTAGCACCTTTAAAAATCTTAGAAGGAGTTTCATTTTCTAGAACACTAAGGGATGCAGAGGATATAAAGCCTAAATATAATCCATAAATAGCTCTAGGAACTCAAATACCAATAGATTATTGACGATGAAACTCCATTCTAATGCATCAAAGGCTTTATATAAGTCTATTTTCATTTAGCAACGCTTGATGGAAGCTTTGATATTATAGTCCTTGAGCAACTCCTAGACCAACATAATGTTGTCATATATCATTCTTTCATTCCATAAATAGCTTTAGGAACTCAAATACCAATAGATTATTGACAATGAAACTCCATTCTAATGCGTCAAAGGCTTTATATAAGTCTATTTTCATTTAGCAACTCTTGATGGAAGCTTTGATATTATAGTCCTTGAGCAGCTCCTAAACCAACATAATGTTGTCATCTATCATTCTTTCATTGACGAATACCCATAGTAAGGATTAATTAATGCTTTCAAAGCCTCTTTTAGTCTAGTGGCCAAATTTCAAATATCACCTTATAAATAGTATTACAATAGGATGTTAGACATAATTATTACATATAATTAGGATTCTATTTCTTAAGAACTAGACAAATATGAATCTTATTGACCTCTAGCATACTCTTGTTACTGAAAATCTACCAGCTTGTTTCCATTGCTAGTTCACTAGTTAGGTTCTAAATATTCTAAAATAATAGAGCATTATAACAATCAGGCCTTAGTGATTTATTTAGATTCAAGTTAAAAATAACCTCTTTAATTCCTTAAGAGTTAAATGGACTTTTGAAAAGCAT
The DNA here is from genome assembly GCA_032467995.1 of Erythroxylum dillonii. Lineage (NCBI taxonomy): Eukaryota > Viridiplantae > Streptophyta > Magnoliopsida > Malpighiales > Erythroxylaceae > Erythroxylum > Erythroxylum dillonii. The sequence goes on along the minus strand of JANKYE010000004.1, from coordinate 17,646,386 downwards.
TATATCTTATCTTATGTTGTTCCTTGTATAGATGTCCCTCCTCATTCATCAGGGAGTATATTTTATTTATATTCCTTTGATTTATTATAAATTTATGAAAGAATTTGGTACTATTATCCTCATCTATAAGTCAACTAACCTTTTCTTTCACCTTAAGAAGAGAAATATGGAAGTGTAGTGCTTGATTATGGTCATTGAGTGCTTTAGTTTCTAAGGCCCTCAAGTTCTAATTAGAGGGATCTCTATAGCAATCATCCTAGTCTTTTTTTAAGAGTTTCCTTAGCTACCTTAAAATTAGTCTTAGTTTTTGAGCAAACTCTTCTTTAAAGAGTTTTAATTCCTTCTTTGATAGTTTTAAGATTCCTCATTAACTGATATGCTTTTCGTCTAGACACTACCTGCTTTATAATTACCCTTACCACTTCTTCAAATCCTTAAACTTGAGATAGGAAGTTGTGGAATCTGAAGGGTGCCTTGTGATAGAAAAAGGAATTAAGGTTTAGTATCTTAGTCATAAAATGGTTAAAACTAAACGAAGGAACAAAGTTAGCAAAACAACCAAAGAATTGTTTCAACTATCCATTGTTAACTATGGCTCAATTAATCTTTTTCCTAATAAACTAGTCTCTTTGGTGTCTATTGCTCTAAATAAAGAATTTCCCTGTTGTTTAGATCTACTACACCAATCTAGCATACCACCTCACTCAATTCTTTTGTTATATTTTTATAATTGATTTTTGCACCTTTGATTTTATTCATGTATAACTTACAGTTCACCTCTCCTAGAATTAGCCATGAACTCTAAATATTGACATAAATTTTCCTTAGCTGATCTTATAATTTTATCCCTAAAAGGATATGTTAACAAAATAAATAATAGAAGGTTTCTAAGTGTAGGTCAAGAGAAGTTTAGATTTGGTTGATTCACCTACTCCATCCAACTTCATAATTAATAAAGCTTCTAGCAATTCATCACTTTTTTTTTTCATTTTACTACAAATCCTAACATAGTTTATTATTTCCAATTTAGTTATTTGGGAGTCTAAGAGTAGAGGCCTTCCCAGTGAACTGACAAAGTAACTGTTGAGCAAGTTTTACAATTTATAAAAACCCTCAATGTTTTGCAAGTACATGGTCCATAAGCATAATAGTTAAGGTATTGATCCTGCGAGGAATTAGTAAACTAATTGAACCTTAACTTTGTATAAGGTTGTAAAAATATGATTTAAATGAAAATAAAGACAAACAAAAAATTAAACAATCAAGTAGGGTTGAATGAAAATGAAATTCCAAAATTAATGAAAGTAAATCAAAATGGAGCACAATCATTTAGCAATTGAGATATCGCATCAAGACAAGTTCAAAGAATTATGAGAAGGGGGATTTATCCTATCATTAAATGCTAACATGATTACTTTTAAGTTAATTCGGTATCAGTCCTAGACTTTCAAAGGGTGGATTACTCTCTCTTAAGTTATCATTAATAAACCCTAAATCATAAACCCTAATAAAATTATGGAATTTGCAATCTCTCAATTAAAAAAAATCTTACATATCCTGTTAGATCTTAAGCCCTCTAATAGACTATGGGGTCCTCACACAAGATCTCTCTTCGTATAAATTACTGATTGGATTATTTGCATGATCTATTAGATTGTTTAACTCTCATTACCTAATCTAATTATTTTTCTATCGATTCACTCTCTCAATTTGTTATCGAAGCATGCAAATACAACAAATAATCACAATACCCAATGTTTTAACATCAAAACAAATCACATTAACATTGATTCAAGAACAAATCCCTCAAGGAGTTTAGAACATCATTAACAACATGTTCAAAATTTTCAAACTCAATCCATACATTAAAATGAAGTAAATAAACAAGAGAAAGTAGGAAAAAACTTGAAATGATTAAACAAGAGAAAGTAGGAAAAAACTTGAAATGACTAGGTTGGAGTGGCTGGATAGTAATTGCAGATGCTCCTCTCCCCTTCTCTCCTTATTCTCTTTTCCTTGTGTTTCTCTCAAAGTGGCAAATGGAGGGTCATTAAAAATTAGGGTTCTTCCCTCTTCTCTATATTCTTGTCTATTTAAGGTAAGAACTCGATTTAACCAGGCCCAAAAATTTTGAAATAACCCTGTAAAGTTGAGTTTTAGAAGTCCTTCCGTGTCTGCTGTCACGCAGGACATGATTGTGGCATTTAGGATTTGCTTTTACCACGATCGTGGCCTTTCCATTTTGCTTCTGTCAAAATCGTGGCCTATAAGCCAAGATCGTGGGCTTGGTTTTTCTGCTAGTTTCCTCCAAATCTTCTATGTTCTTTGATATCTGATAACAAACACTAACAAACACATCAAGACACCTAAAATACACAAAATTAAAGCTCAATAGCATACGGTAACCCCTATAACACTCAAAACACATATATCTAACCAATACTATCAGTAACTCAATGCTTCCACAATTTAATATTCTAGTGGGACTTTATGAAAATTAACCCATAAAGGAATCACTTCATCTTTTCTTCTATCCAATTCCATTCGGAGGTGTCATTTCTACGGGAATAAATGTTGACCCCTAATATTCCATGGTTCTACTCCATTATCTTCACCAAGTAAAAATATTTAGATAATTTAAAAATGAAGGAATCATCTTTAATGATTAGGTCTTCTCAGTAGAAACAATATTGTACCCAAGGAAAGGAGGGCCTTTTACCCAAAAAATGCCCTTCCAAAGAAGAGGATCAAAAGTTACACCTACTTGTAGAATTTACATAGGTGTTATGATTTTCAATCATTGTTGAGTTCCTAAAGTAATAGAGGTTGTCTTTAGATGCATTTGTTTCCACCAATTTACTCTTTTTTTTTTTTTGTAATGGGATGGTTTTTCTAGGTCACTTATCTCTAGGTTAGGATCTCCTCCTTATAAGAGTCGATCTCTACATTAGTTAGAGCAAAGGGTCTTTTTACAACTAAATTAGTAAGAGTAACGAACTCTTCCTTATTTAATCTTGAATAACTTGATGGCGCCATACTTAAGCATTTCGATACAAAAGCAAGAGCTCTTATTGAGGACTATCAAGGGATGGAAACTTTCCTCAAAAGGTAAAGCCTCTAAGGTTAAAAGAGTGGGAGAATAGCTTAATATAGAATCTTATTAGAAAGTAAAATTTTAAAAAAGGGAATTAAAGAACTCCGGTAAATTACATAAAGGGAAGTTAGAGCACTTCTCTATAACTTCATAAAAAGAAAATTTCCTTTACGATACAAAGTTTTGGGTGCAACAACTTTACATAGCTACCTTCTTGGTCTTATATGTTGATAAAGCTAAAAATTTATTTCTTAATAAACCTTAAAATCAATAAGTTACCTAAAAATTGGCAAGTGTAGTATAGTACTTTTCCTATCCAACAATCTACTAGTAAAGTCCACATTAAACTGTACTCAAAGTTAAAAAATTTCTATCTTAAGTGACCATGGTCCTAAAAGATAGGTAGTTCAAATAATGTAATATCCTTTTAGCAACTAAGAAATGTGATTCCCTAAGTGAAACTTGAAAATGATTTCATAAGAATACAATAATTTAAATATACAAATGGCCATTAGGAAGATGGAGTAGGCTCACAATTATGCCTTAAAAAAGTTTCTTATTAACCTTCCTATCATCTTTGTCATTATGTATCTTGATGGCAAAATGCATGGGACTTCCAAGTTCATTTACTTCATTCATAAGAAATCTTTACTTGGTTTATAACTATTTTATATCTACTTTGTGGAATTTGGAGTCCATAAAGAAAATTCAATTTCTAATCATACTCATCTAAAACTCCTTACTTATAATGTTAGAGAATTACTCTTTTTCATATTTTCCTATTTTCTTTTATGTTTTTTATTTTCCATAAAACTAACTAAAAATTTAAAAATAATTAATAAAATATTAATAATAATTAAAATTAATCAATCTCATCTAGAAATAAGAATCTCTAATTATAACTAACTAAAATAAAATTATAAAATAATTAGTTAATCCTAACATGAAGAAATTTTGATTTGAAATTTAGGAAAAGGTGAGTGTTTACAGCATCCCTTTTGACTTCTAACTTCTATATTGTTTGGTTATATAATCTATAGTTGAGATCCTTGTTGAGATGATGGGTCTCTTCTCAATAATAAACATTTCCATTGAGAGGCTACATAACTAATGTTTTGTCTCTTTATATATAATAAGGCTCTTCCTCTTATATTATCTGATACCTAGGTTGCCTAAATGAGAGGCCATATGCTAATAACAATTATTTTCCTAAAAGGCACATGATATGGAGTCAATTAGGTGACTATTATCTGATTCACCTTGTTCATAATTTATCAAACACCTTTTGTATATAATCATACTTAAATTTTTGAATTTTCATAAATTGACAAACAAGACTCAAGAAGGAGATGAATTAGATTACTATAACTTAATTTTCATGATTATATTAAAACTTTATGTTTATAACATAAAACAACCTATAAATTTAATGAAAATCACTTAAATTAACAAGCAAGTTATAGCGATTACGATGTTCGGAAAAAGTTATAAAGACGTACACTATATAATCACAATCAAATAAGAAGAAGTAAATAAGTATAAGGAGTAAGGTTAAGAAAAAAAATCATACAAATTCATAATAGTTTGACCATTCTTAACATATGCTAATTTCTAAATCTTCTTGAATTCAAATCCATTAGCCCTTTTCTCTAATAGGTTAAAGAAATGACTAAAAATGTTTTGCTTTAGTGGGCAAGAGGGATTATAAAGTGAGTTGAGAGCGTTTATCTCTTTATAGACCTTTAGTTTTCTATAATAGTTCTCACAGCTATTTAAGAGTCTATATCATAGCTCAAAGAAGAAATATCACTAAAGACAATCAAAAACTCAATAAACTTGTAGCGCATGTTCTTGCTCACACTTGAAATCCCTTATTCTTGTTCATTTTTGCTGTTCACTTTAATCTCTTTAATTTATTATGTATTATACCCTCGATAGTCCTTTTCATAATTTTTTTTTCAATCAACTAGCTATTGATAGTATCATTCTCTTCCTTTTGTAGCAAAACATAATTGGTTATATGTCATTTATGTGAACTCTAATTGACCACTTTATTTGGTTGATCAAATAAGTTAAGGAGTCATAAGATAAAATTAACTATTCAATAGACTATATTCAATTGACGAAACAGCAACTAGCCCCGTTTGGGCTTCATTTGGTCCAACAACAGTCCTTTTTCATATCATACCACCTTTCTCACTTATTCAAAAACATTTAAGCAACACTTGAAAAACTTAAAGAAACATATTCCAATCTTGAATAACCACTTTGTTATCATTAAATGTAAGATATTATGTCTTAATTAATCATCTCTAAGTATTATCTATTCATCCTAGGCATCAACTAACAACTCTAATGCCTAAATTATTAACTTTAATGCTTTATCAAGTCTCTTCTTACAACATTAATCTCTTATATCACCTATCAATATTTAATAAACTTTATTAGTAGTCCAATAATTTATTGTCATTAAAATTATAGGTATCATTCCAATTAGTGTACCAGTCTCCCTCTTTTGATAGTGGCAAATATTATGAAAAGAATCATACAAATGACAGTTAAGATCTAAATATAACTTACCTTGATCCATCTAATGGTATGCATCTCCATGCAACTGCCCTCAGTACATAATCATAAAATTGCAATAAACTCAAATATGTCAAAGGTTATAAAATATACATCTTCTTTTTAGGTGAAGACCAAGTTACACTGTGGTTTTTTTTTTCTCTTAGATGAAAAGAAATTATTTGTCAATTTTAAAAATACATTTGAGCAATACACTTAATGAAGGTCTTAACTTCATAAATGTTTCCTAATTCAACTAAGTTCACTAAAAAATATGTTACAATATTGTTTTCAGTCATTATCCAACACACAATCCCTCTTCTATTTTGATCTTCTGCTAATAGATCCCTATATATACTTTAAATCACCAAACGATTCATCAAATCCGTCCATCAAAATTAAGTTCCAAAATAAGAAAGCTATATTTTTCTATATATAATGACATTGAATTATTTAAATATGATGTGGCTAATTGCTAATGCATATCTAATTGGAAAATTAAGAGAAGTCTTACGGTGAGCTCTTAAGTAATCTATTCTTTTGATACTCTGCTAAGGTATTAATCTATTAGCAGTATGACAGGCATTAACAATCTACTCCTTTATGTTGGCTTCAACATAATCTTTTTCTAAGCTTATCTCTTAGTTTGAACTTCCATGTAAACATACAAATGAAAGGACTTATTAGTAGCATTGTATTTTGTCTTAAAAAAACCAAGAACACATTAAGATGACATATTGATTAAATGATAAAAATTTTACACATTATATTTCTTTCTCATGAAAGAACTAATTACTCTTATAAACTAATTTAAAGAGTTAAATGAATTAATAAGTTCTTATTAGAGAGTATGTAAATTGATAGAGATAATTAAGATTTAAAAGATTATTTTCAAATATTAACGATAAATTAATTACTAATTAGCAAGATAAAACTTGATTTTGTTTCATGCATTCTTATAAATAGATAGCCGCTATTTCTCCTCATTTTCACATTTACCCAAGAATTTAGACTTACTTTAATATCACTATTTACTCTTTCCTCTCTTGTTCCCTTACTTACTCTTTAAAATTCTATGCTATTTCGATCTAATTATTATTACATATGAAATTTAGAGTTGAGAATGCGAATGCAACCTTAATTCCATAATTTTTGCTTGTTAGGTTTACTAGGAATGAACAAAATAAGAAATACTAAAATTGGAATGAATTTTAAGCAAATATAAGTTAGAATCAAATATTAGGAAGAAAAAATAAGCATTGAGCGAGATAGTATTAAAATATTATCAATATATTATATTATCAGTATTTGATTATTATGATAAAAAATACATATTGTAGTCTTTATATTTAATTGCTTTAACAATTTTTATTTTGTTTCAATGATACTATATCAAGAAAAATAATTTTTTATAGTTATTTAATTTTTTAATCCTAAAAATCAGTC
>JANKYE010000004.1:17600966-17612641 GCA_032467995.1 Erythroxylum dillonii | reverse complement strand
AATTGGTTTTTGTGTGAATTAACTTCTGATTTTATTGTAGAATTATTCGAAAAGATTGAACAATCTATTCAACCCCCCTTCTAGATCTTTTACAGATTGGGATAGTTCAGGCGCTCGGTCACAACACCGTAATAAAATGGAAAAATATCACATACGCACTGCATACATATTTGATTGAATATTTTGAATGGGTGAAAGGCAAGAATGCCTTATACATTTTTAATTTACTTGAATATAATCATGTGGTACTTCTGAATGTGTTAGTGTGAAATAATATGCGATTTACTTAAGTGCTGTATAAATTAGGTGAACCATCGATGATGGTTCCTCGCTGAATTCGCAAACTCACTAAAAAATTGCAATATATTTTTCAGGATCGAGAGTAGACCCCTAGCTCCGGAGGGACTGTTCGAGCTACGTAGAATATTTTGGCGAGAGAGGTTATGGCTCACAGGTTGGTTAGCTGGGAAATTTTGGATGACCTAGTTAGGACTAATGTAATTTTTATAGCAGTTTGTACTAGATTTTAGAAATTATGGACCAATGATACAGAATGACGATTGTATATATATTTCTGTTTTTTGGTGAAATGAAATGGACAAAAAAAAAAGGTTTGGGCTTTAAAAAGTTGTGATTTTATATTGATGTTTATTGTTATGATCCCATGTGGGATATAGCGGTGTTTGTTCGTAGTTCTTCCTTGTCGTGGGATATGTATCGGAATGACCTGCGGGCGTCCCGGTGTGTACCCTACGGTAAGGGGGCGCTATATATTGCACACACTAATATGCATTTAACAAGTTTTTAAGAAATGGAGTTCATTGATTGAAACCTTAGACTAAAGAGTTCTTTAAGGTTTATCATTTGAAACTTAGTGATTTTCACTCCCACCAAGATTATATCGAACTATGATAGCCAAAGCTCATTTTTCAAGAGGATTCTATCACATTTGATCATTGTTTAATTTTCAATTTCTTATTCCCAAAAATCCAAAAACACTTTTTATACATTTCTCTTACAATTCGTTCAGTTTTGTTAGTTTTCTTAAAGAATCAAAACCTCATTCCTAACTACTTTGATTTGAATTTCATGACATTTAAGCTAGCTTAAGTCCATTGTGATAGGTTCCAATTAAGTGAGACGAACTGAGGTTGCATTTTATATTGCAATCCTTGGAATTAAATTTTTGATTCGACCTCCAAGAGTAAGAGCAAAAGACTAACCAAATCAGTCGCTAAGTTCTCTGTTATCATTGAATGGCCATCAAGAACAGATTATCAACCATAGACAAAATTCCATAAAGTGGTTAATCAATCTGCACTTTATGCCAAACACATCCTAAGACTACTGGTTACCTCTTATTCTCTTCTCCTTACTCTAATATCTTTTGGAAGAAACTACTTGAAAAGTGCAACCTCAAATACTAGCCTACTTTAATAAACAACACCATTCTTTGGGCCCTAAAGGTGAGATTCATGAACACTGATGACTTTAAGTTGTTTAAACTATACTTGAGCTACGGAATCTACTAGATATAGGCAGAAAGATCATTGGAGATTTCAAAAGTCAACATTGGAATCTCATATATCCTACAGGCTTGTATATCACAAACTGAGAGAATAGATGATTATCAAGAACCTACATACCGCATATAGCTATGCCTATAAAGAAAGTTGGAACCTCCCATGATTATGTATATATGGAGAGGCTCCAAATTGAGAACACTTGAATCCCTGCGTCTATGATCTCTATCCCATATATGATTTTATTATTCTACAAGACCATGAATTCATGTATGAGAATCAAAGGTAAATTATATGGTAAAGAAGGACTATATACCTGACTCTGAAATATGTGGGCTACTCTCTCAAGCTAGAATAATCTAATCTAGCTCTTATGTTCAAAAAGAAGGGAAATTCACATCCATTATATATGAATCAGAAGCATAATGAGAAATTCCTTCGAAAAACCCCTCCTTAAACACTTAAAACTGAAATCAAAATTTAACCATGATCCAGAGTTGGGATACTCATCTGATCCAGTGGGATTTAGATTCCTCGGCAAGCTTACACCGCTTTGAGCTTGCTCGCCTTCCATGTATGCTAACATAACCCCTACCGCCAGAACCTAGTGCATGCAGTGAGAGAAAATCTTCATAATGGAGACCTCCCATGCCTGAACTTGTTGGCTTTTACCGTAGATACTCTTTGAAATTACTGGAAGCCTTGTTAGGGATAGGTGTTAAGTTAGGCCATTACTTTTGACAAAAATGTAACATGTTAATAACTAGTAGGATAAATGTAACTAGTTGTTAATAGCTAGAAGGCTGTACAACAAGTTAGTTAACATTTTACAAGGCGTGGCCCAAAAACCTCCTTTTTCTCCCAATATATTCATTATCCGCAACTTCTGGTCTTGGAATCAGTTCTTTATCTCTCTAAATGGTACATCGGCTAAAAGTTGTAAATATATCAATTATACACTTCAAATGCTTCAATTCTCTCTAAAACAAAGAGAAGATTTGACTCTCGTCTATTAACATTCTTGTTTAGTTAGTTGTAAATTTGTATGGCAATATCATTTAAAAGCAGCAGCATACAAAGACTTCCTCAATTACTGTTAAAAGAAGATGCGAGAGGAGGAACAAACTGCTATAAGTTCATTAATCTGTTGAAGAACGACAAATATTTTTCCATTTCAGTTCATCCCAATGACCAGCACGTGCTCGCAATTGCCAAGCAACATTTTACTCGCAAATCATGGACTCTATAGAAGAGAGGCCAGAGATGCATAACATTAATTCACGGATGCCATCCTTTTCTTTTTTTTAACCCTTTACACTCTTTTTCTGTAACATAAACACAAATCATCCAATCAGCAAAATCTTGGATTCGCCATGATCACCAAGTCTTGATAGAAAAAAGAAACAAACAAACCTAACCCCCTGCATCTCTCCCTCCTCTTATACTTACAGCCTCGCATAACCGGCAGGGCAGTGTGTCAAGGCTTGTTGCACGAGTCTTTCCATAGTTACCCAAGACACCACATCTTCTCCATGCATGATATTCGGCATAAGCTACTGGATCATTAGCTAGGCTCTTGACATAGGAAGCCAATTCCTCCATGGACCCAAATTTCGTTCCATCTATTATGGAATGAGGAGGAATAAAATCCCACACATTTGGTGCACCAAAATAAATTGGAACTGCACCAGAGTCTAAAGCATAAAACAGCTTTTCAGTCACATAGCTCTCTGTCATGGTGTTTTCAATAGCAAGAACAAACTTGTAGTGAGACATGGCACAATGTAGATGATCCCACCACTTTGGCTTTACACTGGCATCATTCGCACACGCTGGATACAGGTAAAGGGCCATGTTTAGTCCACCAACATTGTTTAAGCATTTACCAAATGAATGGTGAGGCAGCAAGCTCAGAAGACTCTTGGCAAGCTGGTTTCTTTGAGTAAGGCATCGCGAAGAGGACCAATAAACAAGAGTGTCCTTAGGATAAGGAAATAAAATTCACCATAAGTTCAACTTTCTGAACATGAAATTATTAATTAGAAAACAAAAGGAACCAATAGTGATGTAAAGAAAAGAATGAAATATCAGTTAACACTTACATTGTTCTTCCAAGGAGACACATAATAGTTTCGACCATTATGAAAAAGTGCACCAGCATAAGTTGACTGTACATTATCCTCAGCGTGATAGCTAATGAATATATCCTCAAAACCAGATCTTTTCCTACCAGCCTCAAGATCCATGTAGACACGAAGTGGATCTCCATTTCGCCTCTGAGAATCATAACAGTATGGATGCACAAGTTGAGGTGACATAAGTTAGTGCATGGAAGTTAGAAAGTTGACACAGATAGAGAGGAAACTGATTTGTGAGAGAATATAGTTGTACTGCAATCAGAGTGATCGTGCACCTTTGATCGTAAAAACTGCTCCATACTCTAAACTCAGATATTTTACCAAATTTCAAATCACTGAAAGGGACAAAAAGCTGTACCAAGCTCACATAATAAGCCTAACTATTAATTTGGGACAAACTCGTATAATGAAAATGATTCTGAAAAGTAGAAGGATTCATAATAATAATAATAATGGAATGAGAAGAAAATCAACAGATTTAGCATCTTTTCTATGGCACCATAGATACATTAGCCATGCCTTCCAATTAAAAACAACACTATGCTAGGAGTACTCGTAAAATCTCAAGGCTTAACAGCAATATTTCGTTATTGAAAGCAATGTTATCAAAAATTGCGAGATGGAATGTTCTGGATGTAGACAAGCAATTCAATTAAGTCATAAATACACATAAACGAAGTAGAATACTATCAAATATTTACACCAATTCACATGCTTGCTCAAGCACCTGCTTCCACACACTAAACTATACAGCAGTCTTTATCAAAAAAAATCCTAAGCACGGTAGAGAGCAACGCCCTTTGGTATTTTATGTGCCTCAAACTGAGGTAAGATCATGAGTAGTGGTAAACAAACAAATAAAATCAATTCTCATATGGCTCCAACCGTCTTTATCTTGCTTGCACATTAAGGTCGATAAAAAGTTACTTGTCAATCAACATATTCCAGATCATAACAGGAAGCATAAAAATCACTAATAACACAACTCATTATTTTTATTTCCAGGATCTCAACAAGCTTTTCCCGCTTTTTCAACACTAAACAGGATAAATTTCCTTTCTTGTCAATAAGACCTTTTTGACGCTGCAACAGAAGAGATGCACTTTCGATCCTTAACATCTTTTTTTTTTATCAGTTCTGAATCCTACAGATTACATGATTGAATCCTTTGAAAGTAATATCAACACTGGGCACCAAAACATGTCCTAATGTGAGTGTGCAAGTCATGCCTTTTCTGCATAAAAAGAATACTGCAAAATAACCAACCAACAAAATAAAAAGCTCTACTAACATGTGTAGGCTGGAGCCTTTATTTAGTCGAGGTCAAGTATGGAATGCCTTATCATGCTTTCCACAGAAAATGCTCACAACATTTGCAACCAATACCTTACCAAACCCAAATACAAATGGTGCGTGAGATCTTGCAGTGCACATAGGAGAAGGGTGGATTTCAATAACTTCAAGTGGATTGGATTAGATCCCATTTTCTATCTATATGAATGAACTAGGAAAACCCTAAAATCAATTTGCGCCTTATCCAAATAATCCACTACAATAAGCTAATTAGGAGTCCTTACCACCAGAGCCAGACAACTAGAATTTCAATACCTAGACATGGCACAAACAAGAAAACCAGTTGGCTAATAACACTGAGCCTGTCAACTTCATCGAACCACAAGTTGCAACCAAGAAAAATTGCATTCTCCACATTCCAAATGTGGAAGGACAACTATTCATGCTTTCGATCAACACATAAATTTCTGATCATGATTTAAAGATGAAAACTTCATATGCATCGATTAGTTGACAGTTCTAACACCATCCAAAAAATGATTGCCTACATTTGAAAAAAAAAAATTAAGAAACAAGATGAGCAAAAGTACCCGAAGCGGAGGTGTAGTTGTTTCGAAAAATAAAGCATCAGGTTTATCAGCAAGAACAGGAGATTTAGTCCATAAACAGCTCAACCCACAGCGACAAGAGTACAAATTGTCCAAATTATCAGGAATCCAGGTCCACCCTTTAACCAATACGGTAACGTGTCCCATCTTCAACTGACGACAAATGGAATCACCACCAAACTCTTGCAAAGACGAGGACCCATTAGACGCAGAAGGTAGAGAATCCTTATACTTGTCTCTGAACCGAGCACAACCAACATGAGCATCCCATTTTCTGAAAGCACTGGACAAATCAGAAAAAGGGTCGGGGGTGTTGGATGCGACGGAAAATCCGGACTCTTGAAGAGGTGGAGTAATTGAGGTAGTGGCGGGTGGGAATTGGAGGAAGCCCCAGAAGGAGAGGATGAGAAATGAAAAGAAAAGCATGAGACCGACTGTGTAGGCGTTGACAGATTTGAAAAGCATGTTGGACGGTTCTCTTTGGAGAGAACAGTAGCAGTTTTTGTTATGGTTATTACATGTTTAAAATGGTTGTCTGCTGGGACAGGGAAGTGACGAATGCCGTTCAAAGTGATCTTCTCTTCAGTCTAGTTTTTTACGTCACCGTCACGCAACGATTTTACATAAAAAGTACATATTTATCATAGGGAGACACCTTACAATTATATGTTTTAATTCACCATAGGCCTATATGAACTTTACAAATGTTCATTCCTTTAATATGTTTTATTGTTCCTTTCCTGACCCGCCGGCCCAACAAGACTCCATTCCCGTCAACGCTTTCGGCCTGATTGTATAAAAGGTGTCATGGTTATCGTTACAAAGACTTAGCAGAAAAGCTCCAAGTTTGTTCATAAAATGCGACAAAGTTTAAGTACGGTTGTTGATTTCTCACGATTCAACTCAACTTACTAAATCTCTTGTATTTAAGGTGTTTCTTATAAAGACAAAGTATTCCTACGATATTCATTAAACAAAAACAATAGAATTGATAGCAATAAAAAGAGAAAGATGCGCACAACTTTACATTAAAATTTGTCAACCATTATGTTACTTGCAATTGATCTATAAATAGCTATAATTAGCTCAAATGAGCTATTTATAGGATTTAGGAGACTTGTTGGATAAGAATACAAGAAAGTGATCTTAAGGCCACTAAGTCTCTGTTTGGTTCAGCTTTTGAAACCTCCAAAAATATTTTTTTTCACCGTAAAAGCTATTTTAAAGAAAAAAATAAGTGTTTGGCTGAAAACTTCAAAAGTACTTTTGAAGTAGAAATAACTTTTTTAAAAGTCAAAATACAGCTTTTTTAGAAGCTAAAATTTGGAGCTTTTCAGAAAAGCCCAAATTTCAGCTTCTTCAGGTGGATGAATTTGCGTCACAGAAAAGCCCAAATTTCAGCTTCTTCAGGTGGATGAATTTGCGTCACATACGTATATAACAAATTTTACGTCTTTTCGTTTCTGTGGTTTTCTTCTTTATTCACTCACACACAACTCATCTTCTTTCACAACGTATGTGATACCCAAGGTTTGTTCCTCCTTCAGCTGTTGGTGGGAGTATTGACGCAGACAAACGTCTGTGTGAACGTCTGCATTGTTCACGTAGACGTAGACGTCTACGTTAACGCAGACAAAGGTCTACATAAACGCAGACGTCGTAACGTCTGCGTTAAACGCAGACCTAACGGTCTACATTTTTACAACCTTTTGCTTTATTTCATTGTCAATGAATTTTTTTTATGTAATAATATTATGACTTCATTGTACAGTATATTATAAATACTCTTGGTGCACAAATATCAGGACTGAAAGCAGAAAGAGAAAAGAAGAGGCGTTATTTGTTGTTGTTGAGGTAAGCTCAAAATTTTTCGTGTGTTCTGAATTTTCTGAATCTGAGCATATGTTGATATATTGGTTTACAAATTGATTTAGAATGCATTAAACTTCCCATTGCTATCGAATTTTTACTCTACATTAAGTGTAACATATATGCGATAATTATGGTGTTCTATGCTAATCTATGTGCTTATCATCCTGCCTTCTTGCTTGCTGTGACACACGTTCACTTCAAGTTTTGAAATCACTAAGCACCTGCACTTCAATATGTTGATGTCAACACATATTGATAACGTGTGGAAGTGTGTGTATGGTAAAAAAAATTTAAAAAACTTTGATCTTATTTAAAAACATACTGTTAGTAAATTTTAATTATTTTGAAATTTGTACACATGAAATAGCATTTGCCTAATTTTCTTATACTTGTTATAATTCATTGTTATGTACAGTGGGGATTTTGATGTTGATTGAAAATGTCAATACCAAGCCAAGATATTCAAGATGGGGATAAATTGAAAAAAAAAAGGAATAAAGCAGAGTGGAATGATAGAACTCTTGAAATTTTAATAAAGATTTTTGTGGAAGAGACATTAGCTGGAAATTGACCAAATGGTCACTTTAACAAGATTGGATGGAAAAATATAGATTCAAAGTTTGCTCATGAAACTAAGAAGAACTATGAATACAAACAATTTAAGAATAAATGGGATGGATTGAAAAGGGATTGGCAGCTTTGGACAAATTTAGTATGTAAGGAAACTGAACTAGGATGAGATCCTACTAATCAAACTATTGATGCAAGTGACGAATGGTGGGAAAAGAAATTGAAGGTAAGCATTTAAGCTTTAGATTTATATTGTTCTAATGTTACTTGATAGTTTAATAACTTAAACAATATTATTGTAGGAAAATCCTGAGGCAGCCAAATTTCGAACTAAAGGTTTGAAACATATTGAACAGCTGAATATTTTATTTAAAGATGTTGCAGCTACAGGAGAAGGAGCTTGGGCACCTTCTTCAGGTTTTGTACCAAATGATGCTAAAGTGGCGTGTAGAGAAAGCCTAGTTGATATTGATCTTGACAATGACCTTTCTGAAGGCTTTGCTGTCAATCCAGAAATTGAAAATATTCATAATGAGATTGGTTCATTAAATCCAACTCTAGGAACCTCTACAAAAGGAAAGGGGGAAAAAAGAAAGAAAAATGATACTAGAACAGGGGCAACAAAAATGTTAAATAAAAATTTGGACCGTATATGCAGTGCAATAGAGAGTAGAACTTCAATGAGCTCTATTAAAAGAGATGAACCTGGTTATAGCATTGCTGAGGTGATGAACATCTTGTGAAGTATAAATGAAATAGAAAGGGAAAGTGAATTGTTTATGTTAGCTACCAAATTATTTTTGAAGAAGGAAAATAGAGACATGTTTGTTGTACTTAAGGATACTGATCTTCAAATCGAATGGCTTAAGACAAATAAAAAAAAAGTGGTGGTTAACATTCCCAACCATTTTAGGCACTACTTTTATGGATGGTTTACATAAGTTACCACTATCTCACTCCTAAGTCAAAACAACATGTGTAAAATGATTACAAGACACCTCATCCACGTTCTTTGCCACGTCATCCTACTTTCTTGATGATTCATCCCACTAACGTTGCCACTTCATCCATGATCTTCATCCAAAGGTGAAGGCTAGCCAAGTTCCAAGCCAATTTGCACGTGGTTCGACCAAGGAACACCCATGGTCTAGTTTGTCCATCCATGGTTCATCATTGGAGCATCATTTCGTCTTTAGTTTCACCAAAGATATCTTAGGCAAGTCCAACTCGCCCTAGACACCAAGCTAATCAATGCCCCACGGCTATCGCAACTCAAACCATGCTTGATCTTTACTTGGTTAAGTTACCTTGGTTCCTTTGGCATGTCTAATCCATGCTAAACGTTAGTCAAGGCTCACTAATGCTAGCAAAAGGGGTCCTGCAATGTTAAGGGGCTAACAAACCACCCCTACCAAATGAATCTGACGCCCTCGTTAGAACAAATTAAAGGTAATTGCTTATCTGATCTTCGAATTGCCACAAGGTTGTGTCTTTCTCCCAAGTAGCTTCTAAGACTGGTTTATTCTTCCACTGAATCAGGAACTCCATCCTCCAATTCTTCTTATGTTGCCCCAATATCCAATGATCCAAAATCTTCTCAATTTGCTCATCAAATTGTTTCCTTACCAACGGTGAAGCTCTGTTTACTTAACCCCTTTTAGGATCTATTGAATCCTCATATAAGGTTTAAGAAAACTCACATGAAAAGTAGAATGTACCTTTAAACGCTCAAGTAACTGAAGACGATAAGCTACATTTCCCACCTTTCCAAAGATCTCGAATGGCCCATCATACTTTGGCATCAACGCTTGATGGACCTACTTGCTACTAATCTTCTTTCAAATTTGGGGAGTAAGTTTAGGGATTACCTTATCCCCAATGTCAAACTCAAGCGATCTTCTCCTTTGATCCACATATTTCTTCATCCGTTTGGAAGCTTTACAGAGACTATCCCTTGCCTCATCCAACAATTCTTGCTTTTCCTTCCCAAAACAATAAGCAGTTGGAAATTTTCCTCTCGACATCTGTTGAGTTATCTCGATAGGAGTGAGTGGTTGTTGTCCCAGAAAAACTTTAAAATGACTTTTCTCCATTAACAAGGATCTATGCAAGTTATAATAAAACTGTGCAGTATCAAGTAAACTTAGCCAATTTCGTTAACTTGCACTTATATAATGCCACAAGTATTCCGCCAATAAGTCATTGATCCTTTCTGATTGATCAGCCATTTATGGGTGATTTGTAGTTGAGATCTTCAATTAACCCATCATGTTGAAGAAGGATGTCCAAAATCGACCAGTAAATTGAGCGTCTCAGTCAATTACTATACTCTCCAAAATCCCAAAACACTTCATTACATTTTTGTACAAAAGCTCCGCCACAACATCCAAGGGACACAAAGCTGGAGTTGGCATAAAGACCGCATACTTAGAGAACATATTAACTACAACCATGATTGAAGTCATGTCGTCCACCTTTGGAAACCCACTAATAAAGTCCATTGAAACCGACATCCAGGGTTTTTCTGGAATTGACAAGGGCTACAACAAAACCTGCCTCCTTCCTTTCAGGTGTATCCAATTGACAAACAAGGCAAGTTTTGACATATACCTAAATGTCATTCTCAATCTTTGGCCAATAGTAAGATCGAGAAAGGAGTGCTAACTCCATTAGACTTTGGAGCAAGCAGCCCATTGTGAATCGTATGTTTCCTTCATTAATTGCTTCCATAAGGCACCAAAACTTAGCACATACAATTGATTATTCTTCCTCATAAGTAACCCCTCAACATCAAGCCAAAATCGTTGCACAATAACCCTTCTTTACTTACTTCATAATTCGGCCATAAATGTTGTCCATTGGAGCTGCTAGTTTAATTTGCTCCAACAAGTCCGATTCCACTCAAGTGATTGCATACAAGGCTGCGAAGACTTCCTTTCTGCTTAATGTTTCCGCCACATTGTTATGTCTCCCCGGTTTATACTCCCATACAAAGTCATATTCGGCAAGAAACTATTGCCAATAGGCTTGCATTGCAGATAACTTCTTTTGAGTCTTTAAAAAGGTGTTAGCCACATTATCTGTATGAATAACAAATCTAGTACCCAATAAGTAGACCTGTTAAGCTTTAAGGCAATGTACTACTGCCAATATCGCCTTCTTATGTGTCGAATATCGTTTCTTAACAGCATTAAGCTTGTGAATTTAAAATGCTACCAGATGTCCTTTTAAGACTCCACAAATATCTTTCTTTGAAACATCTGTGTATACCTCAAAAGGAAGATCAAAGTCAAGTAACTTCAACACAGGTTCCGTTGAAATGACAACCTTTAACTTCTCGAAGGTTTCTTGGCATGTTTCTTCTTTAATAAGTCGATCAAGGGTGTTGCCTTCTTCAAGTACCCCACAATAAATCGGCGATAGTAGTTCTCCCAGCCAAGAAAGCTCTTAAGTTTCGTCACCATCTTTGGAACCTACCAATCAACAATAACGTGTACCTTTTTTGAATCCATTCACATGAGTGTCCCAAAAACTTTATTTATGGCTGATCGCGGCTCGTCGTTCGATCCTTAGATCGATCCTTGGAAACCGGTCAAAAATAATTTATACCAAGGATTGCAGCATAGGATGCAACCTCGGGTCGTCTCTCTAAATCGGAACCTAGTGAAATG
>JANKYE010000004.1:17552987-17567337 GCA_032467995.1 Erythroxylum dillonii | reverse complement strand
GATGAGATTTTAGTAGGATATTACTTTTAAGCCTAATGGATCGACTAATCATTATCTTTTTACAATCTTTTTGAAAGGACATAATATTACTCAGTGATAGGCACCTAATAACTCAGAGTTGGTTTTTAACAGATACATGATCACTAATTAGGGTCCTCCGTTACAGTTTCCTTGAGAAATCTATCACCAAGCGGCGGGACTTTTGAAATTAGGGTGTCATGCGATTAGGTCATCTTAAAGTTTATGTTGGTTCTCTTTAAAGTGTATATTTCTTACCGAACCGCTTTGTCTTCTTCCTTCCATTTTTGCGTGTTTCGGAAGTATTTACCTTCTCTCCTCTTTTTACTATTTTCCAGATTTCTGTGCAAGAAGTGAACGCCAGAATCCAAACGCAGAGAGGAGGAGGAGGAGCGGCGGCGACAAGCGGCGACAGGCGAGGGAGAGAGAAATCTGAGAGGGAGAGAGAAATCTGAGAGGGAGAGTCGGCAACAGACGAGAGAGGGAGACAGTCGGGGAGGGGGGGATTTTTAGGGTTAAAGTTTTAAATTTTGCAAAATGGTCCTTGGTTTTTTTTTTCGATTTGTCCGGAACATTTCGGAATTTATGGTACCGGCCGGTACAGGCCGAAATTTTTGCCCAATATACTTGTTCCCGTTCTAGTACCGGAACGGGACGGTATTCGGAACACTGCTATATTGTTGAGTTTTGTAAATACCTCATTTGGTTCAATAATTTTTTCACTTTTTTTTTCTCTTTTCTAATTAATTTGAAATTTTTTAAAAAAAAGTATTAGTCCCTATATAATATAACACCTAAGAAGAAGATGAATGAGGTATTTACAAAACTCTAACAATTGTAAAACAGTTTGATAAAATCTTCACCATAATCCAGAGCACCCTTGATTCTCTTAAACTTCAAACCATTCGCTCTTCCCCAGAGCTTTCTTTGATCCAAGGACCTTATCTTGGATGCTCAGCTAGTGCTATTTGGAACCTTTAACCAGCAGAACTATTTTTTCTACAAACTCAGGCATTCGAAGAAGATACCTCTTATGATCCATTGCAAAAGTACAACATAGACCTCTTCCTTAAAATGTGTACAGCTCTTGTAAGGAATAAAAAGAAAAATCAAGCAGGTAACAAAGCTGGCAACGGAACCTCAACAATAACCCTCTTTCATTACCATCTCCTCAGACTCTCAGAGGACTCCTGCAGCTGGAAATCATCCTCCTCCATAATGGCTAAGAGGGCCAAGATGGAGCGACAGGATAGGGACTTTCCATGATCCGCAAAAGTCTCAAGAGAGAGCTGGTCCCACCCTTGGTGATTCCCGCCCGGAAGGTCTCTGCCCAGCTGCAGAAAATGATATCAAAGAAAAGGACGAATCCCCAAAAGATGAACTAGCTCGGCCTCGCTTTTTAGCTTCCCTCCCAAGTCTCGTCACTATGGTTTCCTCATTGTTGTCTTCGGCTGTTTTTGTACTTGGATTGCTTTGTCAGTCATCTTTAATATATTTCACGTGTTTACCAAAAACAATCATATAACTAATTAATACAAGTGTTACCAAACCAGGTGGTTTCTTGTATCGGATTCGAGATTTAAAAGCCGAAACCATATGATTTCACTTGAAACTACCAAGGATATTAAATTAAGATCTCAAATGAATCAACAACCAGTGCAGAAGTCTTTAAGAAATGAACAAATTAGATTTTTATTGACTTTAATAATAATATTTCAATATAGTTTTGCCAGTATAATCATGTCTAATATCTTCACATCAAGGGTGTCATCTAACTTTACAATCCCATCCGTGCCATCTACACCAATTAACTTGCCCGTAGCACCACGGTGTGCACCACCCATAATCTTAATCTTGTCTGATTTTCTTGGTGTAACTACATCAATTTCATTCTGATACGCAGTAATTGCTTCACCGTTGCCATTTGCACCAAGAACTATCCTACAAGATCCATCCTGAACCATAGCAAACCAAAATCAATATATCAGAACCACATATTGATATCGTGTACATGCAGTAACAAAAAGAACTTTCTATTTGCTTTAATAAGTCCTACTCGTTGCTGTCAATAATTTTTTGTTTCAAGTATAATCATATACATCATAAAGAAGAAGAAAAGCAAATTCACAGTAATAGCAACAATAAATATACCATGCAAAATAAATTACACCTCCTCTCTGACCTCCTAAAGATTAGCAGTGCCAGACAAGTAAAGTACCCAATTTACACAAATTAAATATGACATGGCAAACTTGGTAAACAGTATTTCTTTTTCCTTTTGGTTGTTTAGACAGAAAGATGGTAGCTGATAGCAGGAAACACGTACCGGGAGAACCTCTCTAATAACACCAATAACAGATTCATCACCAGCCCTGCGGACATTGACCAATATATCTGGTATGAACAATGGTCCATCATGGTCCCCACCTACAATTTGAAAGTTATTAATCAATCCGTGTTAAAAAGTTACTGTATACATTTCATCACCAAATATGTACGGAAGAAATCAATTAATTGCAAGTAATTTCCATAAACCTTGTTATATGTTAGGAAGTAACTGACTTTAATGTCCACAATTATGTCAACAATTATGAGATGTTATCGTGTAATTGATATTTAAAATGAGCCACAAAGAACAATATTCTCTTTTTACCAGATATATTGCCTGTAGTCAACTGAAGCATTTATAGTACTTTTTCAATATTAATAATTAAAACAATTAAATGAATAAAATAATCATTCACTGTCCCACCGTCAGAAACAAAAGAAAAAAAGGGGAGAAAAATATTGAAATCTGCAGTTCAAACCTATAACAGGAGACATAACATCAAGACCACCAGTTCCAGGTGTCATTGGTTGCCCACCAGGGGTGCCAGGAAGATAAGCAGTTGAGCTTGGTGTCATGGGCTGCCCACCTGGTGTTGATGGCAAGTAGGGACTTGGAGCATTTGCTGCAATATATATTAAAATCAACTACCATAAAAAATTGTGAAGAATATATAGAATTGAAATGTAACTAACCATAGGTGGAACTGCTTTCTCTTGGAGTTCCTGCTTCACTATAACTACCACCAGGAGTGTTAGCCCAGCCAGAACCAGGCGTTGGAGCTTCATACGTCCGAGATGGTGGGCTTCCAGGCTGGGAAAGGGGGGAAAATAAAATATAACTGAATATCATAATAAATTAACTACAGTTGATATCATCAAAGAGACCCTTGTTCCTCACCCGATATTGTGGACTAGTGCCCCAAGAGGCAGGGTTACCATCTTCCCAGTTATCCCTACAAGGTCCCACATATTCCAAATAATAAGACATAATATATATGAAACATTATTTACCAGAAAAACAGTCTAATTCAAGTTTGGACAAAGTCTTAGAAAGAACTAAACAGATATAAGTTTTCAATGTCATGCTTGGAACCAAATATTATTAATGTGCATGACACACGACCATAAATTTCAAATCAGCAAATCCACTTGAAAATAACAAATTAGCAAAAAAAATGTCTCCAGAAATGAGGGAGTTATGTCTTCAGAAATGAGGGAGTAATCAAACAACGATATGGAAACAATTAAGTCATTCATCAAGTTTGCAGTTAGAAAAAACAAGAATCCTCCATGACAGGAGTACTAGTAACACAAGGAAAAGACTGCATTACAATTAAGAAATAAAAGTCAGTCATTTAAAAGAAATTACTTAAAGCCAACCCAACAGTAAGATGAAACAAACTGAAGGCAATGTTCAGGCAGCAGTATGCAGGAGTCTTAGTAGCCTATAATGTTTTCTTATTTAGTTTATATTTTAACTTCAATCAAGTATCATCAGTGTACAGCTAAGATTTAATGAGCTTGTTCCAATAACAGTAAAGAAAGAGGTGTTTATATGACTCTTATCACCCAGTGAATTGATGCTATTTTATTCATAAGAGATTCTTAAACAATCAATCCTATACTAGACCTAATTTTCTGAAATCCTACTGCAGTAAATCTTTCTCTACATCAATGGTTGTGCTTGATCCAGAACCCACTTCAAGGCAAACATCCTGGTAGCCCCAAAGAAGCCTGTTACATGTCTAAAATCTTATAATTTTAACCCTCAAAAACAAGAAACACGGGTAGAACTTAGGTGGTTGTCATCTTTCAAGATAACATGTCATTAGATAGCAAGAAAATCCACAACATGCCATTTTATATTTCTGCCTCCAGTATCAATTTGTCTTCAAATAAAAGAATGTTGAGAATGAACAGCCCGAGGCCAAAATCAAATTATTGATTTATTTGTGTCAACAGTGAAAGATGTTCCAAGATACAATGTAGTTTCCTACCATGATTCCATCAACTATTTACCGTATCAGCTACTTAATCATGTAAGATCTCCATTATTCCTGTTTGTATATTTCACACAGAAAAGTGCTTCCCCAAACAAAGAAATTGGATCTATCATCAACAAGCAAGATATAAGGGATAACCTAGGAGGACTCATTGGAGTATAGGGATTCCACGCTCGATCACGCATAGGTGTCCGCATGCCATCATGAATAGGTGTAGCTGCAAAGGGATAAACATATTTTATATCACCCTCTTTTAATAGTATTAATTAGACAAGTCTCATAACTTTCACATACAGAAAATGGCTGTCAACAGACATACCTGTGGCATCTCTCATAGGGGTCATATAAGGATGCAGTGGCGTCCGAGAAGGATGCATGGGAGTTTCACTTCCCATACCAAATCGGGACGTATCACTGGTAACACAGTCAATGATCAAAATGATAGGAAGATTGAATAAAGAAAAAAAAAAGTGAATTTTAAGCAGAATAATGAATTTACCGGTGTGGAGTAGAAACGACAACATTATCAGATATGTAATTGCGATCAACTGCATGCATCAAAAGAATTCAAACCATGTAATTTAGAAGACAATGAATCCAAGCAATTCTTCAAACAAACCAACTGAGACTTGCCTGAAACGACCTTCATTTGGGACTCAAGTTCAACTCTAACCAACTGGCCCTTAATGTCTACCACACGACCACGATAGCCTTTCAAAGGACCTAGGCGTATCTTGACTGTAGTACCAATTAAAGCATCATGCCCACCCCTTCCACCTCTATTCCTTCCCCCAACTGTAGTAATAAAATACAAATTTGTAAAACAACCTCTGTTATAGAGTTAATCTTAAGGTATTATGTATTTCCTTTACAAGAGAGAAGGTTGCTGCAAAATTCCATTAAATTTCCAATCTTATCATCAGCAACTTACACTCAAAAGGACCTCCTCTAGGGGATCTTCTTGGGGAAGGGGGTATTCTCGGCGGAGCTTTCAAACTTCCAAATCTTGAGTAGTTGTCACCCTACAAAAATTGATAGAGAAGTGAGCAAATGGCCTGCTGGCATCAGAAAATAGTTTTTTTTTTATACTATTTTTGGATCAATATACATGCTTTTCTGTCCCAAAAAAAATCATGGTCAAGCTACAAAAGGATACAAAATTGAAGAGAAACCACTTTATTGAAAGTTTTCAAACAAACTAAAAGGACAAAACTGCACAAGTTCTACTTAAAAATGACAAAAAATATATAATAATAAACTTCTTTTCTGAAGACTTACACTTCTGTCACCACTGGTACGTGATCCTCCAACTATAACACAAGAGTGGGCTTTAGCACAAATAAAGCCAGCATGCTCCAGGTGATGCCGGTCATAGATGAACAGGACTCCTTTATATATATGTTCTACAGGACCTTGCTTTCCCTGACAAGACAACAAAACAAATCATAAACTATGCACATGAGATAAAATGCATAAAAAACAAGCAAACATGATCAAGCAGAGGATATAGCCAATGAAGCACTCACTTTGCAAGGACCATCAATTATCCTAACCACATCCTTCACAGATACAGTATTCTTGTACCGATCTTGTACATTAAACTTCTTCTCAATCTTGGATTTGATCTCCCTAAGTCTAACAAGAGAAACTTCAGGTTTTTCTGGAACTCCTTTAAGAACCTGAATGTGCAAAGCATCAGAACTAAAACTCAATTAAAAAAAAAATTGCAAATTTGGCAACTAAGGCTCTCAATGATTGCTCACCTGAAAGGCCTCACTTTCTACTCGAATGATTACACCAAAGCTCCTATTACTGCACCAGGTAGATCAAATACATCAGGTCTTGATTATGAAATGGAATATACTGATTATGATAGAGTTAACAGCATCTTACTCCAGCTCTACAAGATCATGAAGCTCATACTCTCCAAGTTTGGTTATACCAGTTGTTACCTCAGAGCTTTCCACAACATCATCAGCAAACACACGTATCTGAGTACAATACATATCCACATAAACTCAATGAATTCCTACTTGAGCACACATGCACACACGATTAAAATTTTCATTAAAGACATTCTTAATCTTAAGAAATAAATGCAACACTCACTTCTTCTTTAGTTGTGATATTTACAATGAAGAGCACATGGTTATCAACCTCAACAACCATGCCAGTTGCACCTTCGTGCGCACCAGATACAACCTTCACATTCTTCCCAGCTTCAAAATGTTTGCAAAGCTCCTTTTCATTCACTATGAGTGTTTTCTGTTATATAGTGAATAAAACATCAATAAATGAAAAGCTACGTTATTGCAAACAATAATGTCAAGAACTAGTCAGTACACTTAGATAACAAAAACAACCATCTACATTGGTGGGATGTTAAGTGGTTAACATTATGCAGGAAGGCCTTTCATTTCAGTTCTGATATAAACATTATCTTCTTCAACTTACAGGAAGGCCTTTCATTTCAGGTCTGATATAAACATTATCTTCTTCAACTTTCTCAACCCTTCCCTTAAGGTTCTTCAGCTCTCCCTTGACAACAATAACCGAATCACCCTTCATAAAATGACCTTTCTTTCTATTTGCAAACAGCGTTGACAAACTAGTTATATCAGACTCTCCACTTTCTCCAGGTTTACGGAATTTCTCCAGTTCATCAAATGATGGCTTGATGTTCTGAACGCTAATCGATTTCATTGATACAGTCTTGTACAGGAACCCGTCTTTAAATAACATCCCACCAATGTTTTCAAAATAATCTCCTGTCATTGGATCTCTCCGACGCTCCACACGAATATGCAGTTCCCTAAAGATTATAAGGTCATAGGGTATGTTAAACCACATGTCACTAAAAAAAAAGAAAACAAAAACAAAAAAAGTGGGAAGGAGAGTTGGTTACTACCTAGCTTCATCAACATTCATAAAACGAGGAGGAGGAACAAATGCCTTCTTTTTCACAACCTCTCTCCCTTCCTGTATAATGAAATTACTTCTCATATTCACTGACTTTCATAAACGGTAACAACCCCATTACTGCTATCATAATCATAGTAACAAAACTATATAAACTTGCTCCTCTCCTTATCTATAAGTAGCATTATCATTTGTTAAAGCAAAAAAAAAAAAAGAAAAAAAGAAGGGGCATAAATTTCAAACTAGAACAATTTCATTTAACGCCTCTAATTGCCCCATAAATCAATGGATGTAGAAGATATACCAATTTATTTGCAAGAGCCTGCAAGTCAATTCTTGGAATTAACTTTACAGTAACCCTTTGCCGAACATTATCTACATCCACAACCTGCAAATTATAGACCATGAAAGGTAGGATTAAAGAAAACCTTTAGTAAACAACATCATATATATCACAAAGGTTATAAACCATACTTTGGCGAGGTCTCCTTTGTAAGTTCCAATCTTCATCCTAACCCAGGTGTCCCTTGAAAGATCAATTGCTTTGCTTTCAACAGAAAGAACATCAGTCATTTCCTTGATTGGGACAAGCATTATCTTCTGGTTAGGAAAAATGTTTCTTAATCCTTTGCAAGCCTAAAGGAAAAGGAAAATGAGAAAGAGTAAGTATTCATATACCACGAAAAGTAATATGCTATAAGAAGATATCCATGTAATGACTATAGCTTGACAGATACACCACATACCTCCCTCACATGAGCTTCTTTGTCTGCCTCGATGTATATATAATTCTTTAAATGATCAAGGGCTATAGCAGATCTAATTTGCAGCTCAGGTCCTTTATCAATGCACTTCTGCATTAGACACACCACTGTTTCTCTTTCCTTACCAATCTAGTATATGAACATACTAAACTAGCATTAGCAGATTATAATTACAACAACGAGATAAAGAAAAAAAATAAGACGAAAAGCCAAAAGAAAGCAAATAGAACATGTATGAGAACGTTAAGAGCAAAATTGTTAACCATACCAGACATTTCACCATCCACAATTTTGGATCCCTTACAGATGGCAACAGAGCCTGCTGATCAACATCTGTTGTCTCTTCATCATACTCAGGGTGACTAGACCTCGCATATCTTGCTTGAATGCGTCTCTCAAGGGCTTCAAAATCTTCTTGCTCATCTTCCCGTGGTAACAACGGCCTGCGGTGCATCCTTCTACCATCGTCCTCATCAGGAAGATCAGTTCCACCATCAACTATAAAGTCTGCACATCAAAGGAAGATCTACAATCAATTTTATGCGCAACAGAGAAGAGAGATGTCAGTCCAAATAACCCCTAATATCCACAACCAATAAGCTAGTTTGCAGCCATAAGCTTGGAAAAACACACTACATTTAACCACTTAACCCTGAGAAATAAACAAAAATAAAATTTCAAACTCCCAAAAGGCCTCCATTGACGGAAAAAAACCTAGTCATGCACTCAGCATTTGGGGTTGACCAATTATCGCTAAATTTATGCAAATTACGTAGTTGTAGAAGAAGAAGAAGAAGCCAATACCATCCTCGCCTTCCTCTTCCTCCTCTTCCTCGTCACTGTCAACCGCTGCCTCGTAATCAATAAAATCCATTCCAGGCCTCTTCATAGGTTTGCGCTTCCTGTTAGCTACTCCATAATCATCATCTTCGTCGTCATCTACATCTTCCTCATCCTCGTCTTCCTCAGCCACATCATCTATAAAATCCGATCTCCGCCTCTTCCTGGCCGACCCACCCCTCTCCTCCACCTCGTCCTCTTCTTCCTCTTCATCCATCATCATCGGCTCCTCGTAGTCCTCCTCCTCCTCTTCCTCTAGCTCGTCCTCGTCGTCGATGTCTCTACCGCGACCCATGCCTGTTGCTTTCGAAACCCTAGAGCTGTGAAATAAAAATTTGGGTTATAGGGAATTGTTACGATGGACGGCCTTTAAGGTCTAAAGCATTTTAGCTGTTATAATCCTGTCGGCTACTCCTATAGCTGAAAAAAGAAAACGACACTGCATTTTAATGTGTAAAACAATCTTCCTACGCGCTTACTAGACTTGGCATCATTCAGCACGGTAAGAATGACGATAAGATAAATAAATATGCTCGACTTAGACCAAGAATTACTTCAATTAAAACAACATAGGTTAATTTATTTATATATATGATATATTGAAAAATTAATATTGATAAGTGACTTTTGTAAGTATGATTTGATTCTAAATTGTAAACAATTGGACTAGGTGATATAATTATAAGGGTGGTTATTTAGGAATTACCAATATATTTAGTGTTTTGTATTTAAATGATACGTAATATCTTATGATTAATTATCAGTCACTAATAATAAGTTAAGATTACTTTATAAACCAAACTATCACAACAAATTGTTCCCTTCAATAGAGTGTTGTATTTCTTGCTATCAGAAGTACATCTAGCGTAATTCTTGTTATCTTTTATTGTGAAAAATGCAAGAATATGGAACCTAAGAGAACCAAAGTTCAAGAGTATTGAACATAATATTTAGTAAAGTATTAGTCGACTAATTGGGAATTGACAGGATTGAGTAATAATTAAGTTGAAATCATCATATTTTACATAATAAAGAAGGGAGTGATGTCAATAATTTTTAGGAAGCTAAAAAAAAAACTATAAGAAGGGGTTTTTTTTATATAAAATAAGTAATTAATTTATTCAAAAGGTGAAAAATTACAGAGTGGCTCGAATAACACCTCCTAAAGTTGGAGTTTATTCACAAAAGGATGAACTAAAATTAAATTAAAAAATTAAGCTACCACACTCTCCGGCAACGGTGTCAAAATTTTACAGTGCGTGTCGAGTGCACTGTAAAATTTACCTGACTCTGCACACTAAAATTTGTAGTTATGATAAGTCGAGATCGAATCTACAGGGAATGTTCGGTTAATTTCTGCAACGAAATTAATTGATATAAGGAAAGTAAATGGGGGATTTTTGGATTTCAACAATTTATAAATTAAAGTAAAAGTAAACTATTGAAAACAAAAAAATAGAAAATGAGAAAAGTGTTGAGAAGTAAGGTCCGGTTTTAGGGTCAATCTCGACCTAAACACAATCAAGCATATTTCCTCATTCTAAAGTCTTTACAATTCTTTTTGAACTATTGATCTGAGACTAATAGAACGCTCTATAAATCTTAATTTTCCCTTAGGTTATATTTAATCAAGATATGATCATTAATTGAATCTAACTACAGAATAACTTAGGATACGATCTCTAGATTCAATTTAGTAGTCACTTTATGAGTTGGAAAATGATGAATATAGGCAATAACCTCACACGTTCGGATTATCTAACCTAAGTTATGTTATTCTTAATGATTAACGATCGTTAGACACTACTTACAAACATCAAAAGTAATGATTACGGATTACAATCGATAGTTTAGCAATAGGTTCGAAATAAACAATCAAAATAACATATTAAGACTATTTATTCTAAAACCATCCAAATTAATACCAATAACACAACAATCTAAAAAGAAATTACAACTTTAAAATGATAGAAATAGCTTAATTGTGACTTGGCGTCGATATTCTCGTGAAATTGGTGTCGGGAAGTTAGCCTTCCATTTCTTTTTTTCTATAACTGGGGGCCATCTACTGCATGTTTTTCGGCAGTGTCCCCACTCTTCTCTTCTGCTTAGCTTCCATGCTTGCCTTGCTCCTCACTGCGCTTGCCACTGCTTGATGTCCAGCCCACGTTATATTCCTCCAGCAGCTCCTTGCTTTAGTGCTTTTGTTTCTTTGTATTTGTGTCGCCACTGTTCATGTCTGTGCTTGTGCCCTCCTGTTCTCCTCCAGCCTGCTACTGCCTATTTGTTGCACCCACTGTTGATGATAAGACGAATTAATATGCCCTCCTTTAAAACCCTTGGCTAGATGTCTGCGCCGCCTGTTGATTTTTCCCCCAGAACCTTACTGTAGCAATGACAAGACAAATAAGTTTGCCCCTCGATTAAAACCCTCTCGCCTCCTCTCAGCTGGCTTCTCTGCGCATACGTTTTAAACGCATGGACGCTGCGTCACGCAGTAACGCAGCATACGCTGCGCTGCTACTTTTCACGCAGCATTGATCTTTTTTTTAATTTGCTCCTTCTAAACAACTGTGCTCCAATTTGCTTTAGAAAATTTTGTCTTTTTAGTCTAAAAAATATATCAACATATCTAATCTAGTAGTCAACATAAATTGAACATAAATTAAGCATTTTATCTTGAAAATAGGATTGAAATCACATGAAAATACATAAAAATATAAGATAATTCAATCTTATCAGCTATGACTAAACAGGAGGCTCAAGACTCTCCGGATATTGTTGTAAGTGCGTTGCTTATATATGATTATGAAGCATATACAATGCTAGATCCTGGATCTATGGATTCTTTTATCGCACCAAATTTAACA
This sequence comes from Erythroxylum dillonii, assembly GCA_032467995.1. NCBI lineage: Eukaryota > Viridiplantae > Streptophyta > Magnoliopsida > Malpighiales > Erythroxylaceae > Erythroxylum > Erythroxylum dillonii. Next base: position 17,555,595 of record JANKYE010000004.1, on the reverse strand, counting down.
TTTAAGTTACATTGTGATAGAGAGCAATTGAAACATGTTTTAGAGGTGAGTACATTGATAGGTAGTACTACAGTAATTGGATAAGTTTGCAAGAGGTGTTTGATTAGAGTTGATCAAGCAAAATTAGAAGCAGACTTGATTATATTATAGTTAAAGGAGATAGATGTCACTGTAGGAATAGATTGACTTGCTATTCATAGGTCTATCATGAACCGTAACAATAATGAGGTGGTATTAGAATCTCCTAATTAATCGAGAGCAGTTTTCAGAGGAATTAATCAAGCAGTTTAGCTAGCTTGATTTCATTTATGAGTGCCTTGAGATTGATGCAAGGGAGATGTGAGGCTTATTTAGTCCACGTCATTGATATACGAGCTGAGCAGAGTGTACAGGACATTTTTATTATTAGGGAACTCCTGGATTTGTTTCCCACCAGATTGTCTGGTTTACCTCCAGATCGGGAAACAGAGTTCACAATTGACTTAGTTCCAAGTGCTGCTCCTATATCTATTCCTCCATATAAGATGACATTTATGGAACTAAAGGAGTTGAAAGCTTAGTTATAGGAGTTGTTAGAGAAAGGCTTCATTAGACCCAGTGTTTCACCTTGAGGAGTTCCAATATTATTTGTAAAGAAGAAGGATGGTACTTTGAGACCGTGCATTAATTATAAGCAGTAGAATCAGGTAACAGTGAAGAACAAGTACCCGTTGCCCATAATTGATGCCTTATTTGATCAATTGCAATGAGCTCAGATGTCTACCAAGTTAGATTTGAGATCTGGGTACTATCAGTTGCAGAGACTGATGTGCTGAAGAGTGCATTCAAGAGCAACATGGGCACTTCAAGTTTTTAGTAATGTTGTTTGGGTTAACTAATGCCCCAGCTGCATTTATGGCTTTAATGAATAAGGTGTTTTAGCTCTACCTGGATAAATTTGTAATTGTGTTCATTGATGACATACTTGTGCATTCAAAGAGTAGAGAAGAACATAATTAACATCTAAGAGTGATTTTACAAATTATAAGGGAGAAACAACTGTATGTCAAATTTACTAAGTGTGAATTTTGGCTTGATCAGGTAGTATTTCTGGGTCATATAGTATCTAAACAAGGCATACACATGGATCCAATGAATATAGAGGCAGTGATGAATTAGGAAGCTCTGAGGAATGTATTAGAAATTCGAAGCTTTCTAGAATTAGCTAGATATTACCGGAGGTTTGTTGAGAGGTTCTCGTTGATTTCAGTCCTCTGATAAAACTTCTGAGGAAGAATGTAACATTCAGATGGAGTGATGACTGTCTGACCGCGCGTCGTAACGCTAATTAAAATTAAAATAACTAGACTACTACTGTAGTAGTGGCGAGTCTAGGTCAATCCTATAGAGAGTGTGTGAAAAGTTTATGAAATGAAATTAATTAGTGTTTACACTAATAAGGGGTTTTGGATTTTTAAAGAAGAAAATAAAATAAAACTAACTAATAAAAACAAATTAAAGAAAACATGCAAAAAGATGATAAAGGTAGGGAATTCGATAGGACCCGGTTCTTCGGGTCAATCTCAGCCTACACCCTGACTAAGCATATTTTATTAATTTGTTATTCTTTAACCTCTCCTAGCAATTATTAATCGTAAGTTAATAATTAACCCGAGTTTTCCTTTAGGTTTTGTTTAATCAAGATACGATCGTTAATTAAACTTAACCACTGAACAACGTAAGATACGATCTCTAGATTTAATTAGGTGGTAGCATTACGAATTAGGAAAACTGATTAATCAAGGCAACAACCACATACGTTGCGTCATTTATCCTAGATCATGTTATCCCTAATGATTACGAATCATTAGTCGCTGCACATGAATTTTAACATAACAATTACAAATTATATCAAAATTCTAGCAATGGGTTTGAAATTAATAATTCAATGAACGCATTAAAATTATCAATTAGCAATACCCAACGGGTTCATACACAAATAACCGAATAATAACGAAAATCCGATTATCGATACACAATACCTAAATCAATTAAAATAGGATAACACAATCAATTTCTAATGAGAGAAAGAAACAACAAAATAATAATAAAATTACTTAACTTGGGTCGTCAGCGTATTACCTTCGAACCGGCGTCAGGACGTACCAAGCTTCTTTCACTGTTCTTGTATTTGTGCCAACACTGTGTTTGCTCTCCTATACTGTTGATGATGTGACTAATAAAGGTCACACATCAACTTAAAACCTTGCTGCCTCTCCAATCTCTTGTGCTCCTCTCGGCTGCGCCTTACTGTGCATCTCTTGCGTATGCGCTAGCCAGCCAAGCCGCCAGCCTCCACGCCTGCGCAGCACCTTATTCTTCTGCTCACTGTTTTGCGCTCCACTCACTCCCGCTTCCCCCTCTTTTGTGCTTTGTGATGTGACCATTAAATTGCAACTAACTTCTCCCTTAACTACAACATAAATGACATACGGTAACAGGTGATAAGTGTTATTAAATATGAATGGTAACACTAATGACAATGCTATGACAGCCCATGTTACTAAAGATATGATGTTTTAGTAACAGTTTTGACATGTTATTGTCGAGTTTAATATGACATTTATTG
>JANKYE010000004.1:17431107-17446015 GCA_032467995.1 Erythroxylum dillonii | reverse complement strand
TCAACATAACAATTACGGATTATATCGAAATTCTAGCAATGGGTTTGAAATTGACAATTCAATGAACGCATTAAAATTATCAAATCACAATACCTAATAAGTTCATATAAAAATAACCGAACAAGAACGAAAGTCCGATTATCCATACACAATACCTAAATTAATTAACATAGAATAACACAATCAATTCCTAATGAGAGAAAGAAACAACAAACTAATAAAAAAATACTTATCCCGGGTCGTCGGCGTCGATTTTACCTCCAAATCGGCATCAGGACGTCTAGCTTCTCATGGGTCTTTCCCAATAAAAATGTTGCAGCTCCATTCTTAATCCCTAACCAAAAAGCCTTTGTTTAACTCTTCACTGCCGCAAGCTTAATCTTTTCAATGTGGCTTCTACTATTCATCGACAAGATAATTTATACTTTGACGTTCAAGCTCTTTTCACTGCTCACGCCTATCTGCTTGCGCCCCTGCTGTTTGATCCTCTAGTCTCCAGTCGCAAGCCACTCCAACCAAGCCAGTTATGTTGCTGCCGCCCCACTGCGTGAAGCCTCTCCTGTGCGTGACCAGCGTCTAGTGCTGTGCGCACTCCGTAGCTCCTCCCAACCACGCCTAGGTCTCCTGTTTTATTGCTTTCCTCCCAGCGCTATTTGTTACGCCTGTTACGTTTTCACTGGCTGCTCTCGTTTTATTCTCCTCACTGTAGCTGATTGAAGTGACAATTTAGGGTCATAACCCTTTTAATTCATTCTGCTTCCTCTTTGCGTCAATTCCTGGCTGATTTTTTTCCAGCATCCTCTCCTTTATTTTGTTGTCCACTCCTACGTCGCCACCTGTTCATTTTGTTGTCTGCTGCGTGAAGCCTCTAGAGTAACGTCTCCTCTTGCGCGTGAAGTCTGTAGCTGGTTTTTAAAATCCTCTTTTTGATTGGTCCACCTGTTGAAGCTGCCTTGTCCTCTCCTTCAGTGATGTGCGTCCTCGTAGCTGCTGGCTCAATTGCATTTTTAAACGCCCAAACACCCATTAATTTACTCTCCCTTGTTGTGTTACCTGCTGCGTGATTTGTCTCCAGCTGTCCTCCTATGCTGTGTCTAAAACGACGCCACCTATAGCTTGTGCACTGGTTGATTAATTTGTTGCTACCATTTTATTCCTTGCTAGCGCTGCCTCCTTGCTCTTCATTAATTTGTGCGTTGATGGACCAATTCATGTTTAATTGCCTTATGCGTGTCCTCCGTTGTGCGTCCGCTTCTTGTGATTTTATTGGACCATTTAATTGCCGGTTGTGATGTCTACTACGTTTTTAATTAAAACGCTGCACTCCATGCAAGCTTCCTATTCTCTGATTTTTATGCTTCATTTTGTCTTCTCTTGCTTCAATATTTATCATTTTTTTTCGACGTAGGTGAGTGAATATAAATCTTCAAAAAAAATAACCCAAACGCAGTACTTTCAACTCACTTTAATTTCTTTGCGTCAAAATTGTACCTAAAATAAAATATAAATTAAAGTGAGTATTTTAATCATTTTTGTATCAATAATCGCTAAGTGAAAATAATTAAAAATATCAACAATTAAGCACATATCATAACACCACAAAGCAGGAAAAGCAATACCACACCCTCGAAACTCGCCTCTCAAGCAATTAAAGAAAACAAAGCTCAATGCCCTACTACAGAAAATCCCCAGCACCTAGGAAAAGCCACTCAATGATCAACAGCGTACCACACCAATCAGTAAAACTACTCTACATATATAGCCCGCACACCACTACAAAGGGGCACAACCAACTTGCATGACCCCCGAGGAAGAGGCACCACCACTTGGTAACTTGCTCCATAGAGATGGCCCTGAACCTGCAGCAATAACCATAGGAATACCAAAACACAATACAAACAAAGTTACCTTCCCTCAATGTTTAGGTTGAGCTGCTCCATAGCTTGTAAGATCACCTGTGAAGTGACCCTCCCTATATCCGAGGCTTCATCGTGAAAGGTGCGAAGGTTTCGTTCATACCACAGGTTATACACAACAACAGAGAGGATAATGCAAAAAGTATGCCAGTCCTGATTGGACACCGGGTGAGGCTGATTAAACCATTGTACAATGAACTGGAGGTCAGGAAAGTTTAAACTGGGAAGGTGGAAGTGGTATAGAGTATTGGTCCAAACCGAACGGGAGAAAGCACAATGAAAGAAAATATGGTCAATAGTCTCAAAAGCCATTAAACACAAGGAACAACGATTGGGGGTGTGGAGAAACTGGAGCTTATCCCTATTCGGCAATTTGTTCAAGAACGCCAACCATAAAATAATAGAACATCGAGGACTAGTCCCCTTATGCCAAACTAATGAATGCCAAGGCACTGACTGACGGGTCAGTCTTAAGTAGTTATAGGTTGAAGCATTGGTATACTGCTTGGAAGAGTTGGCTAGCCACTCTAGACTATCCTCACGGGAAGGATCCGGGTTATAAGGAAGGGGAGCTAGTGAACGAATAGGTTCCATAGGAACATGCTGCCACCTCCATTCATCAAGCCAAATAACATCTAACACTCTGGCACTGATGGGGAGCTCTGACCCATTAATCAACCTCAGAGTTGAATGAGCCAGCAGGATTCCACTCGGATGCCATGGATCCTGCCAAAGAGAAGTAGTAATACCATTCCCAATTCTAAATCGAAATTGGTCCATATGCTGGTCTCTAACAGATAAGATATTCCGCCAACTCCACAAATGAGTATTACTAGGAGAAATAGACCAGAAATTTTTCCTACGCAAAATGATAGTGTGAACCCACCTGACCCACTGAGCTTCCTTAGCAGTAAAAAGAAACCAAATTCTTATTCCAGCTGGGTAAATGTTTAAAACCTAGACCACCCTCTTTTTTAGGCCTACAAACATCATCCCAATTAACCCTAGCTACTGCTCTTTTCTTGACCGAACCCGACCACAAGAAATTCCTAAGTTTTTTATCAATCTCCTTGAGGATAGAGGAAGGGAGAATAAAGATACTAGACCAATACACCTGAAAAGAAGACAAGACAGAAAGCACTAATTGAACTTTACCCGCATAGGAGAGACGTTTGTGAGTCCAGTTATTGACCCGGCAGTCAATTTTATCCAACAAAGGAATACACTCCCTCCTAGATAACCGCCCCGATATCAAGGGAAGGCCCAGATATCGAATGGGAAGGTGTCCTAGTTTAAGCCTAGACATTCTTTCAAGTTGAGGGACCAAGAAGCTCAACTCCTGGGAAACAAAAAACTGACTCTTATGCACATTCATGACCACTCCAGAAACTCGAGAAAAAGCCCCTAAACAATCTAGGAGAATTTAGACCGAATCCACATCGCCATGACAAAACAATAATAGGTCATCCGCAAAAAGGAGATGAGTAAGCTTAAGGGCTTTGCAATGCCAATGACACTGAAAGGAAGGACTACCCCTAATAGAGACATTTAAACTTCTAGTGAACACCTCCATACAAATGATGAAGAGAAGGGGAGAGAGGGGGTCTCCTTGTCTCAACCCTGATTTCCATGGGAAAAAACGAGTGGGGGTTCCATTGATAAGGATAACATAGGTTGGAGTAGTGATACACTCCTTAATCCAATGAATAAACTGGGAAGGGCATCCAATAGCTACTAACACATTCAGAAGGAACTCCCAATGGATAGAATCATAAGCTTTTTACAGGTCTACTTTAAAAGCACAACGATTATGATTGTTGGACAGATGGTAATGTTTAAAAATTTCCTGAGCCAGCAAAATGTTATCCCCTATCCGCCGATTCTTAATGAAAGCACTCTGGTTAGAACTAATAAAAGTAGGGAGAATCTCCTTAAGCCTATTAGCCAGAATTTTAGCGATCACCTTATATATAAAGTTACAGCAGGAGATAGTCCTCCACTGTAGAGGGATTAGCTTTTTTGGGCACCAAGGTAATGAAAATTGAGTTAAGCTCTTTGAGGAGGCGCCCATGGAGGAAAAAGTCTCGAATGGCCTTAGTAACATCCTCCCCAATAATATGCCAGGTATGATTAAAGAACACTCCATTAAAGCCATCTGGAACCGGAGCTTTATTCGGGTTAAAGGATTTGATCACATCCCTAATCTCCTGATTTGAAATGTCGGCAGTGAGAATGCTGGTAAGAGAATCTGAGAGCCGATGGGGGAATAATTGAGACACAAAATCTTTGGAAGAAGGGAGATCCTTGCATGAACCAATCGTATTTTGAAAGTAGCCTAAGAATCGATGTTGGATCTCCTCAACATCGATGAGTTTATTTCCATTCTCCCCGATAATAGAGTGAATGGTGTTTCGATTCCGATTTGCTAAAATGGAAGAATGGAAAAACTTGGTGTTGCGATCCCCCTCTCTAAGCCCTTTAACACGAGAGGACTACTTTAGAAACGACTCCTGATCAGCTAAGGCTCCTAGCAGGTTATGGATTGCCTCAGTTTCCTGAGCAGCCAGCACAGAGCTATTTAATAAATTTCGCTTTTGGTTTTGAATAAAATTAAGATCAGATTGACACTTGGCTACTCTCAAATGGACATCTCCCACTTGCCTTATTCAGAGATTTGAGGGCCGACCGTACTAGTTTCAGCTTAGAGACAACACAAAACATAGGGGTACCATGGATCTGAGAACTCCATTGTTGTTCCACTATTTGGAGGAAAGACGGTTGAGACACCAGGAAATTCGAGAACCTAAAGGGGGAAGATCGAGGGAGCCTAGCTATGCTTACCCTGACCAAGATAGGGGAATGGTCCGAAATATTAGGGTTATGAATAACCCCAAAAGAGTTAGGGAACCTCGATAGCCAGGCACTATTAACAAGGGCTCTATCAAGCTTTCGAGCCACAAAAAGCTCTCCACATTGCTTGTTAGTCCATGTAAATCTCGGCTCACTAGAATTCAGTTCAACCAGCTCGCAATGGTTAACACAATGCCTAAAATCATACATGCTATTAAGGGTCATTTGACTAAGGGGTTCAGCCTCATGAGGAAGAAGAATCGAATTAAAATCACCCACTATCAACCACGGACGAGAACCGACAGAGTTTTTGAAAGTGGACAAAGCTGTCTAAGGACACTTCCTATGGTTCATATTGTTCGACCCATACACACAAGTGACAAAAAATCAAGCAGTACTATGGAGAGGAGTAACCTCGAAGTGGATGAATTGATTAGAAGACATATGAGGAACACACACCAGCCTATCCGAATTCCAAGAGACAACTAACCTAGCATTTGAACTCTACTCTAGATTACTAGTAAACCTCCAAGTAGGAAACAAAGAAGAGCATACATTATTCAAGAATGACAAATTCCTAATCCTAGTCTCAATCAAACAGACAAAACCCACAGACAATTGCTTCAAAGCAGCTGCCACACCTAACTGCTTTCGACCATTATTCAGACCTCTAACATTCCAAAACCCAAAATCCATACCAGCAGCTAACACAACACACCAAAACCACTACTTCACCTTGCGCCTAGTTTTCCTATTAGTACGATCAATAATAGCCCCCTCAACCCCCTCCAAATTCCCTGGACTATGAGATTCCAACTCAGGACACAATTCAGATCTAAAAGGGGAATGAGAAGTACTTACTTGTCTCGGTGCCAGGGGACCAGTAGCCTCAGGGAGCCCACTGACTACACCAACCTGCGGTTGATCTTGTAGAGCCATGAATGTATCAGAAGAAAGACCTACCTTCACCTCATCCAAAGCCTGGTCACTTAATTGAGCAATCTGGAGAGGCCCCAAGTCCTAACTAGGTGCATTTGAAATGTCCTCTGCATACTTATCCGAGCTACATTGTCCCTCAGTCCCAGCTCCAGTGGTCACCAGATCCGGCCCTGATACATTATCTAAAGCAGGTTCCCGTCACAACAATTCCTGTTGAAGACCAATTTCAAAAACTCTCCCTATAGGAGCCCATGTTTTCTTCTGACCCATTGAATCCAGCATCCATTCATATTCCACAGCAATCTCCTTGAAAACAAGCTTCCCATCATCATTGTACGTACCTAACTGAAAAGAGAGAGGCCAAGACTTGCCCAATTCCAGTTCAATAAACATATGAGCATACATGATGCGGGACATTTTGGCAGTAGGAGTGTCCATGAGGAGCGGCTTTCCTATTGCACTTGCAATCCGCCCAAGCCCCTCCGTAGTCCAGTACTCCACTAGGACATTGTAGAACTTGACCCAAACTGGAGCAGCCCGGATATCCTCAAGCTCTCCATAGCTCAAACTCCATCGCCGTAGGAAGAGGGGTTACCTTGAATGTGCCATGGCCCCTTCTCCAAGACCTGATGCATGCCTTCCGCTGAGTCAAACCTAAATAAGAACTTGTTTGCACCAGTAATAAACACATCCGACAGACCAAAAGCTGTCCAGGACTTAGACAAAGCCCGTTGAACCACCGAAAAAGCATGTCTTTTCCCTAAGAAGAAACCAAGCAGAGTATGACTCAAGTTCAGGGCACTTTGTTTGGCTAGTTTCAGAGGTGGAATGACTCTAATCGTATCGTCTTGGATAACTAGAGGGTAATAGGTTAACGTTGTTGACAGCGATTCAGTAGCCGCAACCTCCGCCACCACAGATTTCCATGTTCTAGGGGTACCCGACAGAGGTTTCGAAGGCGGAGGCATAGTCGCCAGGGAAGCAGCTTTCAAAGGGGGAAAAGTTGTAGGGAGATTGGGGTTAACATTTTGATCAGAGGGATTAGGGATTTGGACCGAAGGCAAAGGGGGAGGGCATGACAGAGATGAAGAAGAAATGGCAGAGAGGGGGGGTCGGGGAAGAGAGGAGGAGGAGGATGAAGCCATGAATGAAGGAGAGCACACCAGAGATCTACGAAGCTATAGAACTCGCCGTCGACGCTCAACGCTCTCGACGCTCATTATGTTATGCGTATTGATGTATCACATTGTGATAAAAATTGAATTGTGAGCATGAATATGCTATGCCTTATACATGGCATTTTGATAAGAAGAAAAAGAATGAGAATATGAAATTGTGAATGCGATTTGATTGTGTTGGGGCGAGAGAGGAACCGTTTCGATAGTCACGTGCACGTCGACATAAACCCTTCTCCCGACTGCCTGCTTGTGACCTACGAGATTCGAAAAGTGGACTCATTTCGTTTACAGAGTAAACTTTGGTTTCTCTGTTTTGTTCACGGAACCCTCGAGCCAAATTGTGTGTTCATTTGCATTTTTATTTGTTAAGTTATTATGCGAATTGTGTTTTATGCTTGGGTTATGCTTGGATCATAAATGACCTCAAATGTGTTTAATTTGACGATGTATTGAATTATGAGTTGTGAATGTTGAACTTACTTCGTTGGATTAAGATAAGATGAATGTGCTTAGATGGATAAATGCATATATGTTTGATTGTGTGACTCATCACCAATGGCTATAAATATATTAGCCACTAAGTTGTGTAGCTCAACCCATAATTTTCCTCCTCAGGTGCAGACCGAGAAGAGTAACAACCCTTGCAAGTCATTCAGATACTCCAAGATAGCTAGGAGTCTTTTGTATTAAGTTAGTAACATTTGGCTAGCTTTATAGGCATATCAAACATGAGCATCTTTTTTATTTTATATTAAGTTTATGTATATGTTGATATGTAAGTAAAGCTTGTTCAAACATTGATTTTGTTTTCAAATGAGAATGAGAATTGAGAAGTTCTTTTTGTACGATTATGTTTCTTTAAAGTTTGAGAATGATGGATATGTTTATCCTTGGTTGAGATTTCCAATTGTTGCTAGTGTTAGAATAGCTTGTTGGAATTGGAAAGATTGTGGGTGATGAATCCTTTGGAGTTGAGATTCAATGATGTTTTTAGTAGTTAAATGGATTTGAAGTGGTTTTTAGCACTAGAAAAGTGGTATTGGAGAAGAGGATGAGGAAAGGGGATGTTAGGATGAGTTTAGGATCCTTTGGAGGGGTTTTGGAGGGTGAAAATTTTGTTTTACCCAAAGGTTACACGACTTGCCCGTGTAAAATCACACAGGCCGTGTGTTTCCAGCGCAGGAGCACTGTAACCCGAAGGTTATATCGCCTGCCTGTGTTAGGTTACACGGCCCATTTTTTTTACCTTCCAAACGGAAAAATTTCATTTTGGTAGCTTCATGAAAGTTGTAGATCTAGAAGTCTTCTTTCAAACCGTTGAAAAATAAAGTCAATCTGACACCTGTAGTGAGAGTTATGGCAATTGCGCCAAGGCATGTACAATATGAGTAAGGATATGAACATGTTGGATTCGTTTAGCCATAACTTCTGCATCCGACCTTCAATTGAGGTGATTCTTGAAGCGATAGATTCCTAACACGTTTTGATACCTTCACAAAAAAATTAATAGCCTTTGGTGTTAAATTAAAAAAGTTTGATGGAAAGGAAGTGAGGGGTTGGTTGGGAAAGCATGATTGGGCCATGAACATACTTTGGATTTTTAAGCGTATCTTGAGCTATAGAGCTCCGAATGAGGTGGTTCTTGTTTCTACATAAACTAGAGACTAGGAGCTACCATTTTGAAGAAGTAAATTGTGATTGTTGTGATTTTGTTGTGTGGGCTCGCCTTTGTGGTTTGAGATGTTATGAGAATGAGGACGAAACGATGAGGGTTAACGAGATTTCATTGAAAATAACCCTACAAGGAAACCCGCTTGCGCTTTTTGACTCTAGATTGATAGTTGGGCTTTAGAAATGGGGCTCAACATATGCATTGTCGGAACTTCCAGGCATTTGCTTCGGGAGCGATTTTTGGGTAACCTAGATGGTTTCTCTCAATTACTGTTTTCTTTATATTGTATTTTTGAATGATAAGATGATTGTGATGATTCTGGACAATGAAGGTAAGATGATTGTGATATATGAATGACTTATTAAAGTGCTACTTGCATGTGAATGTGACATAATAAATGTTACTCAACAATGATGTTGAATGTCGGTCCCAAAATTGTAATCTAAATGTGAATGTGCAAGCATGTGATTGATTGAGATAATGATGTGTGAAGCATTTCAATACATAAATGCATGTAAGATAAAAGAAGTTGTGACTGGAGTTGCTAGTAAAAAAGAGTTTAAAGCTTCGAATGTGAAAAGAGCCTTAGACTCAATTGTGAATGTACCCAATATCCATGATAAGGTGTCGTTAGGCCTTACAAATTAACCCTAAAACCTAGCACAAGTAGTATGGGCAAGTAGGGATTGTTACCACAAAGAACTATAAAGTATGAATCCCAACTCAATTCAAACGAAACAATATGTTTAATAATCAAGCAATATTAGACATAAAATTAAAACAAGAGAATAATCTAACTAAATGCAATCTATACAAGTTATTTAAACTATATGAATGATAAACTAATGTCCTATAAGTAAAACCAGCGAAATCTAACAAGAATAAACCTATATATATCACGGTAAAGCAATTTAAAAGTAAGATCATATTGAAATCAACTCTATTTTAGCAAGTTTGGCTGCGACAAATCATGAGAGAACAAGATCAAAACTTTAACTTGGTTAATAGAGTTAATTTACGTGACCAAATTACTCCTAAAAGCTACGAAAGAACAAAGAACACACACGCATGAATTTTGGGGGTTTTGGATCGAAAATTCAAGGAAAATTAACTAAGAAAACAATTAAATCTTAAACTAAATTAATGCTAAAGGATTTGGCAGAATTTAGAATTTTAAGGATAAAAGAAGTAAACTTTAACAAGTTTCCTAATTGCAAAAGAGTTCACCAATAAACACCTATTCAATTCAATCATGGAATATAAAGATAATCTATGAGTAGTTTGTGTGTGACAATGGATCAACCAATTCGAATGTCAAGTTTCTTAACTTCTAAGTAAACTAATCTTCAAACATAAATTCATGCATCATAAATTCTAATAAGCATAAACTTAAGCAAGAGCAATTCAAAAATTGGCTAAAGATCCCAAATTTAAATCATGATAACTTCTATCTATAATTCAAACTAAAGTTTATAATCAAACAAATTAGTTTTGATAACTTATATCTAAATCTAATAAGTTTTTGCTACTACCAATTAATCAATTTGACAACTTCTACCTCAAACAATCAACTTAGCATTTAAAACACATAAACAAGATCAAATTCATGACTTTAATCCAGCACACATGATTCAACAATTAAGATCAGATTATAAACTCATAGTCATCACACAATCTTACATAGAATAATTAAGCAAAAGTTCATATGAATCAAATTAGGGTTTAGAGGTTATTACGTCTTATAATTGGAAAAAGAAATCTAGCTAGAAAAATTCATAATGTATTCGGCAAGGTCAATAATAAGAGAAACCTAATTCTAAGAGAAAAAAGATGACGAGAAGGAAGCTATAGGTCACGCCCTAGCACAAGAAGAAAGAGAACGTAAAGCCCCTTTAATGAGCGAGTAAGACCCTATATATAGAGGTATAGGTCGGTATACACATCCTTGAAGGAGTTGAACTTGTAATCTTTGCCAAACTCAGATTTCACTATTCTGGTAGATTCTCAGGGGCAACTTCGATATTGTATAACTTTCAAAAGACAAATAATTTACGGCTCAAATTTTAGATGCAAATAGTCCAATGAGTTAAGTTTATGCACACAAAATTTCAGCCCAATCCAATGGTTAGAGCTTTAGATATAAGCCCAAGATTGTCAAAAGGTCAGTCTAGAACACTACTCCTTGGAAAAGAAATCCAATCCGAATTCAACTTGATATCTAGTCCAATTTACATTGTTCTTGAGGAGGTGGAAGGGAGATCAGACTTCAAGGTGGATTTGGAAACTTCAAGGACGGCGGAGGAAGCTTCTACACACATGTACGCATGAGTTGGCAGTGTAGGCTTTCATCCATGGCATCCAAGGTGAAAAGGAGGGTGATGTGGCATGGTGAGGTGGCTGACCACGTGGATGACATCATCATAAGACCAATGGAGGGTTGCCATGTCATCAAAACTTTTAAAATCTTCCAAAATGTTGTTGCCAAAGTTGCGTACTCTTTGACGAAACTGATTGCGTTTGACAAAATCCATTTTATGCTACCAATAGAAAATCCTGGTGGGACTAGGATTTCTAGTCAAAGTAGGATTCCTAATCCTAGTAGGATTATGATTACTCATCATTCATAATTTTTGTCACTGATTTTACTTTTCGCCACGAATTGTCAAAATAGGAAATCCTAGTCAGGGTAGGATTCTTGGTGCAATTAGGATTCCTAATCCTCGTAGGATTAGGATTTTTGCAATGACCATTCTTGCTCATTTTGACCTCCTCGTTCCAAATATGAACTCTATTTGCACTAATTCTACCTTGTTTAGCTCATATTCTTCATTTCATGTCCAAAAGTACCTGTAGAGGACAAAATAAGATAAGTGAATCATTTTGTACAGAAAATGGGAACAAATACTAAGTGTTAAGGTACTAAAAAGATAAGAAAATATGAGTGTATCAAATCCCCCCACACTTAGCTCTTGCTCATCCTCGAGTAAGGAAAAGAAAAGAAAAAATGAAAACTAAGAAAAGAAAAGAACTAAGTGTGTGAAAAATCAAACTTAAAACACATTATGCAAAAAAAAAACTACTTAAGTGTATAACCATTCTCCAAACCTCCCAACAATATCAAAGAATGCAAATATTATACCTACAACCTAGTTAACCATGATCAAAACATAAAAGTCATGAACTCACTTTAAATGTAAGAAACAAGCTAAATAGCGCAAAGGAATTAGAGGAAATCTATGCCATAACAAAATAACATGTTCTCTCATTGATAAACACTCCAACACTCATGTGTTTAAGGGCTTTTGTGTTTAACTCTCAAAATTCAAACAATGGATATGTTCTACCATAAGCTTGTTTTTCAATCTCAAATACACCACTGAATATATATGTACAACATGAATCAAAAGGACTTAATCAAGGTTGTAGCAAGGCTTGGCTAAAGGTAAGATAAAAGAAAGGATAAGAAAAGACTAAAACCAAAGGAAGTAGAGCAAATAACACATCAAAGAATTCATGCACATGTATGCATCTAAGTATACCATTCTTTTTTTCAAAGCACATAATTCAACTTCTTTGATCTTTTTCATTCCCATAAATATATAAGCAATTGAAATACAAGGGAATCACTCTTTCCTTTCATTCTTTTTCTCTTTATATGTCACGACATCATTCATCATCCTTTTTTTCTTTTTTTCTTTTTCTTTTTTCTTTCTTTCTTTTTTTTTTGGTTGAAACGTACTCATAACTCATCAAGCCATAATTTCGATTCAAACCACATATACTCATCAATTCCAACCATTCCACATATTCAGCTTTCCAAAATTATGCTCTACTAACCTTGGCCAGAGGGTAGAAAGATAAAAATGAACAACAAGGCTAAGTTAAACATGGTAAGTGAAGAAAAGATAAGTAAGCACAATGGGGCTAACTATTGGATATCATGCTTTAGGTTAGCTTTTTGGTTAGGTGGTTAAATCCTAAATGCCTTTATCATATTCATGAAAAACATGTAAGATGCAGTCTTATCAAGACATCAAGCAAGTTTTAGAGAACTATACCATTGAAAGAATACACACATCAAAGAAATATGTTGAAGTTTCAAAAGCTCATATGGGTAATCATCTATTAAGTCATCATGGCATAGTTTCATGGTCATTCCTTAAACTTGAAAGTTTATAACTTACATAAAAACACATTCATTAATTTTATGCCTTAATCATTATCAACTAAATCTCATGCATAATATAAGAACTTTTATCAATTATTGGGAGATTAAAAGACAAAACTAAAAACTTAAGATGCAAAATTATGCAAAAACCTAAAATATTTTTGGATTTTCAAAGATTTTTCAAATTTTAATGGGCTTTTGGAATAAAGCATGCAATTACAATTGAAAATCATAAAGTTCAAGCAAGAGCAAAGTGCAGCATCAACATTAAACACAAAAACATAATATGGGCGAAACCTATACTACCCCTTAAACTTGAAAATATTGATGCAAAACTATCTAAATCTTCCCCCCACACTTAAACACGACATTGTCCTCAATGTTGATATAAAAGCAAGAAAGGAAAGATAAACACATATATGCAAAACACACAAAATATCTGAAACAAGAAAAGAAGAAAAACCAAAATAAAAGCAAAGGGAAAAGCGCTTTTGTTTATTGTCATTGGTTTGACGTCTTCCATTACTTTTACTCCTTATAGCTTGGCATTTCAAGTGATGCTTCCTCTAGTGTAGATCCATCAACTCCTTCATGAAAAGGTTTCAGCCTATGACCATTCACCTTGAACACTTTGTTGCCAACTGTGTTACAAATTTCAACTGCACCATAAGGAAAAACATTAGTAACAACAAAAGGACCTATCCATCTAGATCGAAGCTTTCTAGGAAAGCATTTCAGACGTGATTGAAAGAGAAGAACTTTCTGTCTAACATAAAATTCTTTTCTACCAATCATCTTATCATGATAAGCCTTGGTTCTCTCCTTTGCAATTCGTGAATTATCTTAAGCTTCATTCCTTATCTCCTCTAACTCTTGCAATTGCAATTTCCTATTGATTCCAACACTATCATAATCCAAATTGCATTGCTTAATAGCCCAAAAAACTCGATGTTCAAGTTCTATAGGGAGGTGACAAGCTTCTCCATAAAACATCTTAAAGGGTGACATTCCTATAGGCGATTTATAATCCGTACTATATGCCCACAATGCATCACCTAATCTAAGGTGCTAATCCTTCCTATTAGGTTGCACAGTTTTCTCTAAGATAGACTTGATCTCACAGTTGGAAAGCTCAACTTGGCCATTAGTTTGAGGATGATAGGCTGTGGAAGTGCAGTGAACTACATAAAATCGTTTCAATATGGCCTCAAAAGATCGATTACAAAAATGGATGCCTCTATCACTAATGATTGCTTTTGGAATGCCATACCAATTGAAAATGTTAGGATATGTTTAGATGTGGGTGGAGGGATGGGAGGGATGGGAGGGAATGGAATGGAATGACCCAAATGACTCAGGACATTGTTTGAGAGTCTATTTTGAAACAGGATGGAATGGCAATTGATGGCTTTGGAAGTCATCCTTTGCCATCCAAAATCTAATATTTTGTGAGCTCCCAAATTGGAGGGTCAGGGATGGAATGGCATGGCTTGCCTTCCAAACCTTAATTAATGACAAAAATACCCTAAAAAATTTAGTAAAATTACAACCCCAGTGCAACAAATACCTACGCTGCTACATATTACTACGTCCATTATGTTTCTCCTTTAACTGGCTTCTTCCTTTGACAAACATTTTACTCCATAGCTACTAGGGTCATCTGTCTTCGTTCCATCAGGTAAGCGTTGACTATTCTTCTGTGTTCATCTTCTTGAAACTTTTTGGGATTTCAATAGCTTTCTCAGCTCTCTTTCTCACTGTGATTCCATATTAGATTGTTAGTTTTGCATCACAAAAAATCATACATACTTGGTACTTCTGTTTTTGTCTTTGTTTGAAAATTTAACCGAAGAAACAGTTCTTCTAACCCATCTCACATTGGATAAATATTCAACTTTTAAAAAAAAATTGAACTATTTCTGCGTCGTTTTTTGTATTTTAAAATCATTGACTATCCCTCCCTGTCTTCTTGATATATGTTTTGTTATCTCTCACAAATTACATAATAAACTTCGTGGTTAGATCTTGATTTAGCAAATCACAGTTTTTGCGTGTTTCATGTTACAATCTTACGAAGCTTGGACTCAGTGACGGAGCTAGAAATTTAATATAAGAGGGCCCAAATATTAATTTTTTTTAATTTTGGGGGGCCTAGTACACCACTGACCCTTAATTAACTCTGTCT
>JANKYE010000004.1:17397648-17408425 GCA_032467995.1 Erythroxylum dillonii | reverse complement strand
ACCTTTATCGTGGGATACTCGTCGGAGCGACCTTCGGGTTTCCCGTTGTGTACCCTACGGTGAGGGGGCGCTACATTTCAACATATTCATTTTCTTTTTAAAGTATCCTATTACTTTCAGAGGCCTAATATTTTATGTTAGATCTATGATCATTAAAACCTAAGTAACTATACTTCTCATAAGAAGTTCACCAAAAAAAAATTATTTATAGATTTCATGAAATCATACTGAGTGCACATAACAAGTATATCCCTTTATATAAGCAAGTCTTTGTTCATCCTTTCATCAATCAATTCACACCCATATTCCACATACATACCAATTAGTGAAACTAAGATGCAAATCTCACTCCCATCAACAACAACCGTCTAAATATCTAGTCCCCTGCTTTCCTTTTAGTCTGATACTTGTCATATATAGGATACATTCATCATTATTGCCTCTCTGTAACCATTCTTGTAATTAATATGTTAATCAATCACAAAACCACTTCCTTAAAACTTTTTATGGCAGTCTTCAATGGTATCCTCTTACTTCTTAAACCCCTCAAGTTTTCAATTGTAAAAATTATTTGTATTTAACTTCTTCATATATCCAATCTTCAACAACAAAAAGTTTTGGCATGATAGTTCGTTCTTTAGCTCAATAACAAATTCATGATATTTGTCACAAAGTTTGGTCCTCATGTCATACATCTAGGTTTCAACATCATTTTTCTTATCTTTGGTTTCTTACATTACTCAATTTTGTAATACCATTTCAAAATCATGTTCTACTACATTATGCACATTTGAGGAAGCTAGTACATTATAAGCTAGTTGAACTATGTGGATATAATATTATTTATGATTACCTTTGGAACCTTTGCTTTGGTATCAATTTTTATTTTTGCAGTGTTATCACCTAAATTTGGTCCTCTATTCCCAACTCCAAAACTATCAGCTCCTTAAACTTTTTATATTTATTTCATTCTCTATAAAGTAATGGAGTTGTTCCATCATTCTCAATATTGCATGTGATTACTTCTTTTAATGGCTCTTTTGTCACGGGACCTTCATCCTCTTAATCAAGTTTCTCCACCTCAAAACCATTAGTAATGTCCCTCACTTATTTAAATAATTCCAATAGTTAGATGTATAATGGTGTAAGATAAGGAAGTTGAATTAAGGAATTATATGTTTTAAGATACTCAGTGGATGTGGCTTGAGTTTTGGCATAGTTATCTCTCTTTTGCTCAAACTTGTACTAAGGTCCTGTTTGGTTCGATTTTGAAAGTTCCAAAAGTACTTTTTTTCACCGCAGAAGCTATTTTAAAGAAAAAAAATTGTTTGGCTGAAAACTTTAAAAATACTTTTACAATAAAAACAACTTTTTTAAAAACCAAAATACAACTTTTCAAAAGTTAAAATTTGGAGCTTTTCAGAAAAGCTCCAAATTTTAGCTTTTTGGGATAGACAATTCCCGTCACTTATATATGAATTTTTAAAACGCCTCTTTCGTTGCTTTGGCTTTTTTTCTTCTGTTCACTCACACACTCACTACTCGTCTTGTCTAATCACTCATAACTCATCTTCTGAAAGACACCTACGATACAGGATACTTCTCTAATCACTCACAAATTTTATATCTTTTGTCGTTGGGTTTGCGTTTAATACATCAATTTCGGTAATAGGAGAGATCAAACATGAACAGAACAAATAGATATCCTAAATCAACAACCAATAATAGACAGCATTCGAACTTACTGACTATGACAAATAGTAAGATTAAGCAGACCCAGATGCCATCTTGAACAAAATTACTTGTTTTGATAAAACCCCATCATTTTCCTAAAATTAGGAAACAGCAAGGAAGCAGAAGAATTTGAAGTCTGTGAGTTTTCTTCATTTATATACTCTTCAATCATGTCATTGACAGACCTGGCAGACAAAGGATGGAAATTGACACTCCACTCGTTAACAAACCCTTTAACAAGAACCGACTTCTCCTCTTGATCCATTTTACTCCACTTTCTATTCACTTCTGATGTTTCCATGGCCAATAGTGGCACAGCTCCGTAAAAAGCAATTATTTACTCTTTTTCATGGCCTCTTCTCTTTGAGCCAACTGGGTGTTTATCTTTGTCGCTTCCGTGGTGAAATCTGACGCAAGATCAGCATCACCTCCGCTGTCTTTGTTACATAGGATTTGGCTTTCAGCTCTGTTGGTGAGAGAGGTGGATGTGGAGAAGGAACGAAAATGAAGTTTTATTGGACAGAAAAGGGTATTTGGGCATAGGAGACTTTATTGAAGTTTTATTGGCCATTATTTTATTATTTTATTTTATAAAGCTAAATGTTAAAAAAAATGAAGAGTTTTCTCCCTGCGATGATGAAAATGATGAATTACTTCCTATAAATGAAGAAATTAATGATAATGAAGATGTTGAAGAAAATCATTTAGATAAGTCACAAAATAACGAGATGAATGATGCAGGGAAACATATTGCAAATCTTCTTGTATTACGATAAAATGCATAGTTTATTATGCATTTAACTATTTAGTCAGCTACAATATTTATTTTGAGATTATAATTACATGTTTTAATATTTATTTTTCATATTAATTTTATTTTCTATAAGAAAATGAGACGTCTCTTTAAATTATTTCCTACAAAAAGGTTATCTAAAATTTCCTATAAGATAGTTATCTAAGAATTAGGTAACCATAAATATAATATATTGTACTTTACTTATTGTTTAATATACTTTTTTATTTTATAATAAAATTATTTAACATAAATAATTTTATTATAAAATAAAATATAGTTAAAATTAATAAAAGTGCTTTTTATTTTTATGTTGTCAAACAGTCTACTGTATGAAGCTGTTTTTAAAAAACTGTTTTTTTAATTGACAACCAAACAGTCAACTGGCTTTAAAAAAAAATTTCTTCTTAAAAAAACTCTACTGACAAAAATTTTATTAATAAAAACTCTATTAATAAAAGCTCAACCAAACGGACCCTTAGAAAAAAAACAAAGGCCTTCTATTATTATCGTCCTCGTCCTCGTCCTCGTCCTTGTAATTGTAAGAGCTTCTAAGCCTTTAAAAATGAAGAGCCCAATAATTATTATGAAAAAGGAAAAGCCTAATTTATGCTAATTGATTACTTATCGTGTGCTCCATTCGCATGAGAGCTACTAATAATTAGTCTGCCTTACTTTAAATTTATTTAAGTCGTTAATTTATTAAACATATATTAACAAATATTACTTATATAAAATTACCTAAATTTAGCTATAGAAGATGGCTAATGCTACAGCAGAAGAGTCAAAACCAAAGCTAATAACTCACTCCTTAACCGAATAACGTGCTCGTAATCGGAACATTATCACGTGGTGAAGTGGCATGACTTATTGGGAGACATAGAGAGTGCAATTCTCTTGTAACCACCACATCTTTGGTCTTCTATGCATGTGTGTGATGTTACGTGAACCAGCAAACCAATCCCAAACGTGAAGTTTTACTGAAGAGTAAGCGTCATCTTTTCTATTTCTGCTAATGATGGCAAAGTTAACCTTCAAAGGGTTAACGGTTGTAGCGAAAAAATAGTAATTTTATCACAGCGAGTGACAAGTCGTCTCGTCCGTGCGGGGGAAAGCATAAGCCTTGAGGAAGGTTGGTGGTCCAATGATTCTCTTTTTGACCGACAGCGATAGGAGAATTTTCAAGACCCCAATCAAACACTTGATCCAAAAGCAGCCACAGCATATCAAACAATACTTGCCAGTGCTTTTCCCTTTTATCCTCCACCTAATTAAATCGTTACAAATATTTTCAAAGAACATATATAATTCATTTGCACATGATTCATTACACAGCCTGTTATTCGGTGTTCTTGAACAACGAATATATACCCTTGTTATAAAATATCAGAAGACTAAATCATGTATATTACAAGATTTATACAAGTGATCAAGTCTATCTCTTTACCATATTTAGGATAATTACAATTTATTATAATTGATATCTTCCTATTACTCCCCCTCAGGTTGGAGAGTGAATATCATGAAGTCGCAACTTGCACCTCAATGCTTCGAACTGTTCTCTTCCAAGAGCTTTCGTGAAAATGTCCGCTAGCTGCAGCTTTGTCGAAACATAGGATGGTTTGATCCAACCAACTTGTAACTTCTCCCCGACAATGTGGCAATCTATCTCGATATGTTTTGTCCGTTCGTGAAAAATTGGGTTTGCTACAATATGAAGTGCCGCTTGGTTGTAACAATACAAAAGGGATGGCTCCGATGAAATAATCTTCAAGTCCCTTAGTATATAATTTAACCAAGTCAATTCCAAACATGTATTTGCCATCGCCCTATATTCCGCCTCTGCTGATGACCAAGATACATTGGTTTGCTTCTTAGATCTCCATGAAATCAACGATGTTCCAAGAAAAATACAGAACCCTATGATTGATCTACGGGTCTCCCAACATCCATCCCAGTCTAAGTCACAAAATGCCTTTAATTTAAGATCATTATTGACAGGAAGTAATAAG
Source organism: Erythroxylum dillonii (assembly GCA_032467995.1). Lineage (NCBI taxonomy): Eukaryota > Viridiplantae > Streptophyta > Magnoliopsida > Malpighiales > Erythroxylaceae > Erythroxylum > Erythroxylum dillonii. The sequence continues at coordinate 17,403,886 of JANKYE010000004.1, read as the reverse complement.
CCTTGCCTTGGAGTACCTTTGATGTAATGAAGCAGCCTCATTGCTGCGCCCAGTGTGGTCTTCGTGGATCCTACATAAATTGACTAAGAGTTCTCACAGAGTAAACAATGGCAGGTCTTGTCACTGTTAAATAAATCAATTTGTCAATTAGCCTTCGATATCTCGTCGAATCATGGAGTTGATCACCATCAGTGAGAGCCAACTTTAGGTTTTGTTCTATGGGAAACCTTTCCGGCTTTGCACTCGTTAGCCCTGCTTCCTTTAAAACATCTAATGCACATTTTCTTTGTGACATGAAAATGTTGTTCTTTGATCGTGAGAACTCTATGCTCAAGAAATATTTTAACTGAACCACGTCCTTGATGAGAAAATGCTTCAGTAGGTAGTCTTTGAGCCGTTGCATTTCTTTCAGATCATTGCTTGTGAGTAGAATGTCGTCAACATAAATAAGCACTGCAATAAATGAGGTACCTTGTACTCTTGTGAACAAAGAGTAGTCTGCCTCGGATTGCTTATAACCAGACCATTGGATCCCTACGAAAAAAGTAGCAAACCAGTTACGTGAGGCTTGCTTTAGACCGTATAGGGACTTTTTGAGCCAGTAAACAATGTTCTCCCCCTGTCAGCAAAGTCTTGGAGGAGGTGTCATGTAAACAACTTCATGCAAATTGCCATGGAGGAAGGCGTTCTGAACGTCTAGCTGATGGGTGTACCAATTTCGGGAGGCTATCACAGTGAGAAGGCAACGCAAGGTGGTGAGTTTGGCTGTGGGAGAGAAGGTTTCCTTATAGTCGACTCCTTCGACTTGAGTGTACCCTTTGGCGATGAGACAAGCTTGCTAACGCTCGATACTGCCATTCGACTGATATTTGATTTTGCACACCCAACGACAGCTGATAGATTTATGGCCAGAAGGAAGAGGAACCAGGGTCCAAGTATTATTTTTCTCCAAGGCTTGTAACTCTGCTGACATTGCCTGCTGCCAGTTAGGATCAAGAACTGTTTGATCACAAGAAGAGGGTTCACGATGACCTACAATACTGGCTAAAAAACCACGGTGCTGTGAAGATAAACGAGAAAAGGACATATAATTGGACAGAGGATACCTGGTACTGGATTGAGAACTGGAGCTAGAGGGAGGTCGATCAGCTCGAGTGGGAATATCATAATCTGCATGCCAAAGTGGAGCTTATTTAGCACGAGTTGATCATCGTGGAGCTGGCTCTGCCTGAACTTGAGAGGTAGGAAAGGATGTTTCAGATGGGGGAGAGTGATTGTCAGGAGCTGTGGAATCTGAGGAGTCGATGGAGTGTCAGATGACTGCAAGTTGGGAGAAAAGGAGTCCAACGAATGGGAGACGGTTTGATCAGCAGAGTCGTTATCTGAAGGTGCAGGAGTAGGTTGGGGAAAATTGACAGCGAGATTGGGAAGGACTGGTATGTCTGAAGATGAAGTATGGTGAGAGGAAAAAGGAAATATGTTTTCATGAAATTGTACATCACGACTGATGAGGAATTGTTTAGTGTCTAAGTCATACAACTTATAACCCTTATGGCCTTGTGGATATCTGACAAAAAGACACCTTGTGGCACGAGGTTGAAATTTGTGTTTTGGGGTGAACAAGTGTGGCGTAACAAAGGCAACCAAACACTCGTAAGTGGTTAAGTGTGGGAACCTTATGATAAAGGAGTTCAAAGGGTGTTTTACTAGATAGTAAGGGAGATGGAGTACGATTAATCAAGTATACAGTAGTGAGAACACATTCGCCCCAAGAGGATAATGGAAGGTTGGCTTGAAAAAGAAGTGCTCGTGCTACATTGAGGATGTACGTTCCACCACACCGTTCTTTTTTTGGTGTATGCGCAGGTATGTTGGGATTCAATGCCATGAGTTTTAAGAAAATGCTGCAAAGGAAAAAACTTGGTGTCGTTATTAGTTCGAATTGCTTTAACTGTGACATGGAATTGATTTTGTGCGAAAGTAATAAAGGACTCAAGGAGATGGGCAGTGTCTGATTTATGATTCATGAGAAACAACCATGTACACCTGGTAAAGTCGTCAACAATGGTAAGGAAGTATGTAGCACCAGAAAGTGTAGGCACTCGATGCGGACCCCAGACATCACAGTGAAGTAAATCAAATGCAGCATTAGTTTGTATTGAACTTAAAGGAAATGGAACACGAGTTTGTTTTGCCCTAGGGCATACATCGCAATTATTGGAGGAATCACTATCATGTTGGATAGAAAAAAGAGGAGCAAGTACTTTGAGTCGAGAGGGTGTTGGATGGCCAAGACACATATGCCAGAGATGAGGATTGTGTGTGACATGGTTTGAGACTGGAGTAATGTGCACAAGTGTCATATAGTAGAGACCACCAGTCTGCTTACCCGAGCCAATCGTCTTCCCTGTAGCCAAGTCCTGCAAAACACAATAATCCGGGAAAAAGGTGATACAGTAGTTCAGTGATGTCGATAATTTGCTGACAGAAATCAGATTTAAATTGAATGAGGGAACACACAAATTGTAATTTAACTTAATGTGTGAGTTAAAAGGCAAGGTGCCAATGTGTGAAATTGAGGCTGTGGATCCTATTGGTAAATTGACAAAAGAAACAGTTGGAGATTGAATATGGGAAAGTAAGGTTTTGTCGGCTGTGATGTGGTCTGTTGCACCACTATCTAATATCCAAAGTTTTGTGGCATTGGAACAGACAGGGGTTGAGAATGACAAACCTGTAGCATTGACAAAAATATCACCATTATCGAAATTTTTACTCTGACCGAATGAAGCCAAAGCCTGAGCAAATTGTTGAATCTACTCAGGTGTGAATCCCTGGAGGAGATTCGAGGGATTGCCTGCGTCACTTGATTAGGAGACATCGACTGCATTTGCCATTGAGTTGTTGTTTCTTCTGTTCCTTTTGCCACGATATTGTTGCTGTGATGGTGGACGTGAGTTTCCAGCGTTCTTAGTTCTACACCTATCCTCAGTATGACCATCTTTGTCGCAGAATGTGCTATGAAACTTCAGTGTTCGACATTCATCAATGTTGTGGCCTGGTCTATGGCAATGATCACAGGTTTTATTTTTGGAAGTTTTTTATGGAAACGATTTACCTTGGACGACAATAGCAATTGAGAAATTTTCATTTGTTTCTGATGTGACTTGCATCTGTTTTTCTTCCTGGATCACGAGAGAATAAGCCTGACGAACATTTGGCAATGAAATCATCATCAAGATATTGGATCTGACAGCCCTGAACGTCTCATTAAGGCCCATGAGAAACTGCATAAGCTTGTCTTCCTCTCGTTGATCACCATGCTTTTTCTCCTGATTACAAGGGATGTGTGTTCTATAAGTCTCCAATTCTGCCCAGAGACTCTTAATTTTGGAGTAGTACGCAGTAAGAGATAGGTTGCCTTGAGATATAGTGGCAATTGATTTTTGGACTTGAAAGATTATAGGAGCATTCTTCTGCGAGAACTGATCTCGTAAATCCTCCCAGATCTGCTGAGCGGTTGTAGCATGTACCACTCCTTCTGCGAGATCTAGTTCGACGAAGTGAGTAAGCCACAATAACACCATACTGTTATATTGATTCCATAATGCAAATTTTAAGGGTTCTTCTTCTACAACTGGTGGATCGATGGTCCCGTCAATGAATCCCATCTTGTTTTTGGCAGTGAGAGCATGGATCATGGCCTTGCTCTAAGACTAATAATTTGTTCCACTTAACTTGGTTGGCACTAGTAGATACCTATGTTGATCAGAGAGATGAACATAGTATGGATGTGAAGGATCCATACTAGCAGTTCTGTTGCTATTTTTGACACCGGACGATTCAATATCATCATCAGCCATAATTGTTGTGAAAGAGGTGAATGAAAATTATCAAGAGCACCAAGATCGGTGCTTTGATACCATATAAAATATCAGAAGAATGAATCGTGTATATTCATACAATGTTGATAGTACAAGATTTATACAAGTGATCAAGTCTATCTCTAGCTACAATTTAGGCTAACTATCTGCTACATTTATCTTTACCATATTTAGGATAATTACAATTTATTATAATTGATATATTCCTATTAATTGTATATAGGCAAAGAAATCGTCACTTACTTTTTCATATGCTTTGCGCAAAAGTGAGTTGTTTACTTTCACAAAGTTGATTCTAGCACCCCAAGCATCCTACTTCACACTACAAGCCAAGTTTACTTGAAACTTGGAATTTATTGTTCATTTAGGAAACTGAAAATGGTGTCTAGACAAACTCTACGATACTTCAGACTCATTTTAACCAAACTCGTAATTGATCTCTTGTTCTTTAAGAACTCGTAATCTAAGCACCGTGGCTGAAACAGGTAAATAACAAAACCGATAGTTGAGCCTATCCTCTTCCTTTTACTAGTAACTTGAAACAAATCTGATAGACTTACTTAACCTCTCACTTGTGCTAGTGTAGAAAGAAAGAGGTAAAAGAAGAAAACAATTCTATATTCTGGTTTGTATAATTCAATGCACAAGGGGGTATTTACATAAAATTTGTCTAATTAAATATCTCAAATTTTATGCTATGCAATCATATCAAATCACAACAAGAAAATAGCACAATTTGCAACGTTTAAAAAACGTTACAAAATTTCAAAAAATGTCACAAAATACAATTTGCGACGTTTTAAAAAATATTACAAAAAACGTTGTGGAATATAGTGTAGGCAAAAGGTTTCTGTGATGTTTCTCATAAAATGTCACAGAAAACACGAACATTCACGACGTTTTAAAAAACATCACTGAAAGATTAGTCTTTTTGCGACATTGTTTTGAAACGTCACGAAAAGTTATATTCCACGATGTTTTTAAGACGTCGTAAAATGCTTTCTGTGACATTTATACAAAAACGTCGCAGATAGTATTATTTTTTCTATTTTTTCAAAAATCATTTTAATTTAATAATTTTAAAATTTAATAATTATTTTTACAATACAAATTTTTAAATCTAATTTATTTAATAACTATTCAATATTATTTATGAATTTTATTTATTTAATAATTCTTTAATTTTTTTAGTATATCAAAATCTTATACCAAAATTAAATTCCAACTTCATAAAATACAGTGAACCTTTGCTTTTTTATAACTAAAATACTGCTTAAATTTTGTTGGATCACATAGATAGAAGGTTATGGGAATTGCAGCAAGACTAAACAAATGTTGAAACAAGATGGTTACATCATCCAAATAGTTAACTTTGAAACAACTACGCAAACTAGGAATAAAGATCCAATCACAGCATCCATTTTGATTCCATATTCCATAATAATAATTGTATAAGAATGCAGTCATTACAGCTAAGAAAATGTTGTCAATTTCCACAACCGCCATTCACAAATTCTACCTTATTATTTTGGATGTCATAAAGTACACTTAAGCTTCGTTGCTAAGTTTAATTCTATCTTTGTACAAGCAGCATGTCAATTTTCTAGTTTCGACAAAGAGTTGGAAAGGTTCAACCTTCTCAGGATCTAAAAGTCTCCACTCTGCATTAGTTTTTATTTGCTTTGCACGTTTCTTCTTATGACTGCATAGCAATGGTTGGATCCATGGATTGAAGGCAAGTACCTTGGATCCAAAAGAAACTCCTTTGTGATATAGTTTATTCCTACTCGCAGATCTGTTGCAGCTCCAAGATCAATAATCTTGAAACTACAAGTGTAACATCCCACCCTCAATTGAAAGGGTAAAATGGTAAATTGGCATAGGATGAGCTAGATTGAGAGTACATAGGATTGTTCATGCATAATAAGATTGGTACACAGTCACAATTGTGCACATGAACTTACTGGACATGCATACATGATATTTCCGGTTTGTGTTCCTAAGACAATTTTATTGGGATTAATATAGTTAATGGGTTTGAAAAATTATTCTGAGTGCGCCATAAATTGTTTTCTATTTTAAGGGATTTTAGGAATTTTTCTGAATTTTTCCGGAGAAAATTCCCAGACCGAGAAAATCGCCAATTGGCGAACCGGTTGATTTTCGGTAGGGAAAATTTCTACCTAATGGCACTGTATTATTGGGTATCTTATTTTGGGATGTAAATTAGGGTCATTTGAGTTTATTGGGTTAGTTTTTGATCTAGATTAAAGAAATATTATGTTGACTTTTCTTTAAAAAGCTTTGACCAATGATAATTTGACACCAAAAGCCTTCATTTAATGCTCCAAGTT
>JANKYE010000004.1:17345399-17360076 GCA_032467995.1 Erythroxylum dillonii | reverse complement strand
AAAATGTCATGAATGCATGCCAATTTCGTAATTTGTACTCATGTCTTCTAACCCTTAATTTGGGGCGTTACAGGTCGGTCCCAACTAGCCTTTTTCAAGTTAAAAGTTTCTATGGTTTCTACTCATTTATAGGAGATTCATTAGGAATTTTAGTTTAATCACTGCTCCTATAACTGAATGTATGAAGAAAGGTGAATTTAAGTGGACTAATTAAGCTACAATTGCTTTTAACACCTTGAAAAATCTAATGATAAAAGCACCTATTTTAACTTTAGCAAATTTTATTGCACCGTTTGGACTTGAGTGTGATGCAAGTGGGGTACGAATAGGGACTGTTCTAAGACAAAAGGGTAGACTAATAACATTCTTTAGTGAAAAACTCAATGAAGCTAGGAAAAAGTATTCAACACATTACAAGAGTTTTATGTTAGGGTTGTTAGACATTTTCGGCCTTATTTAATAGGCAATCCTTTAATTCTTTTCACCGATCATGATGCTCTAAAATATGTCCAAATTCAATCTAATCTGTATCATAAACATGCTATATGGATAAAATATCTTCAATCATTTGACTTTGTCATAAAGTATAAAAAAAGGACCACAAATGTTGTTGTTGATTCTTTGTCTAAGCAATTTGTCATGTTGAGCTCAATGCATGCACATGTTATAGGATTTGATGATATTAGGGGATTGTATGAGAGTGATAAAGATTTTGGAGAAATATTTGCTAGGACTAGAGAAAACAATGATGCATTTAGGTATTTTGTTCTTCATAATGGTTACTTGTTCAAAACTGGTTCTTGTTATGTTCCAAATTGTTCATTAAGGGAAGCTATAATGAGAGAAGTCTAAGGGGGTGGACTTGCTGGTCATCTTGGGAGGTATAAAACCTTTAAATTAGCCATTCTAACTTCTTTTGGTCGGGGATGTTTAGAGAGGTAGCTACGCTTGTGAGTGGTTGTAACATTTATAATAGGTCCAAAGTGACATCCCAAGCCCACGACCCTTACACACCCCTACCTGTACCAAATAACCCTTTGGAAGATGTGAGTATGGATTTTGTCTTAGGATTGCCTATAACAAAGAAGGGATTTGATAGCATAAGGTAGTTGTGGACAGATTTTCTAAAATGGCCCATTTCATACCATGTTCTAAATCTAATGATGCTCAACATGTGATGGATCTTTACTTTCATAATGTTGTCAAATTGTGTGGCATTCTAAGGAGTATTGTGAGGGATAGAGATGTGAAGTTTGTAAGTCATTTTTGGAGAGTGTTATGGGCTAAATTAGGGACAAAACTAAAATTTAGCACAGCCTTTCACCCACAAACTGATGGCCAGACCGAGGTAGTAAATAGGTCACTTGGGGGAATTTTGAGAAGTCTTTTAAGAGGAAAAACAAAGAATCGGGATGCCATATTGCCACAAGCTGAGTTTGCTTATAATTGTTCCAGGTCTAAGTCAACTAAATTCTCACCATTTGAGGTTGTTTATGAGGCCAATCCATTGACTCCAATCAGCCTTAGTCCATTTGTGTAAGATGGGCCTTTCAAAAGCCTATAAGCTAAGAAAAGGGCCCAGGAAATTGTTAACATTCATGAGCAGGTTAAGGAGAACATAAGGAAGCATAATGAAGCTTACAAAAGACAAGTCAAGAAGAAGAAGCCCGTATAGTTCAAGAAAGGAGATCTGGTGTGGGTTTATTTGAGGAAAGAACGATTTTCCAAGGCTAGGAAGTCCAAGCTTAGTGATACGGCAGATGGTCTATTCAAAGTGCTGAAGAAGATCAACAACAATTCCTACAAAATAGAGTTGTCTAGTCACTACAACATGTCCAATTCTTTCAATGTTAGTGATTTGAAGTTTTATGTGGAAGACACCATGACAAGTCCAAGTCCAAAATGTAACGCCCTAATACCCCCTGAGAGGATATTACGAGTGCCACACACATAGAACATACAGAATATAAAACTTTTTCGTAGAAGCATCTCATTAAAAGAAACATTCCAAAACATACGAAACATTTCATATATGCATTTCCAGAATAACATTTCATACACGCATTTCCAGAATCTCAAACAAGCATACATTACATATCATAATTTACACTTTTGACAAAATGAGACTGAGACTCCATTGGCCATTGTGGTTGACTTGTCCCAGTCCGTAAGTCCTTCTTCCTGAACGTACATGGGACAAATCCACCATGCTAATCATATAGCTTAGTGAGTAATAACTAATCTATACATAAATTGACAATTAATTATACAGAATCATGATATAATAGAAGCATGCATTAACAATTTATCGAAACAAACAATTCAACCATAATGCATCTCAGAACAGATTGTACATAAAATAGAATTGAATATCAAAAGAGAGTATAAACCCTTCAGAATCAGAACATAATATCTTTGTTTATATCAAAAATCAAACATGTTTCAGAATACAAAAATCAAATGATTGTTAAATCCATTTATAAAAGCGGGTAACAGGATTTAAACAGAAGACACCGAAATCTTGACACCAAAGTCTCAATAACAGAAGACACCAAAGTGTTAAGAACAGAAGACACTGAAGTGTCACAGAAGTATCTGCAGACCTTTCTAAGCATGCCTATTTACCCACAACTAAGACTTAATATATTCAAAAATAGAAATGTTTGAAATTCAATTCACATATCAATCAATGGTTTCATGCCAAAAATTCAAACATATCAATCTGACAGCTTTGCAAATCATTTAATGGATCAAAATCAGTAGCAAACAAAACAGTCAAAGCACAACTATCAAAAATTGCTTACTGAATTACTAACAAAATTAGCCATCTAAATTACTTATAATTACTCAAGGATTACTTACAAAAATTACCGCCAAAATTACTTACTATTTGTCCCTTATTGCTTATTGCCTCAAAGTCCTGGCAATATCTAGAATCGATCATTCTAAGGGTTCCTCTAAAACATTTAATACAAACATATATCACTATTGTGCACGATTATGAAATCATTTATGCACATTCATGTATACTGATTATGTATGATTTATGTTCATGACAAATTCCACGTTTCTTATGTAACACTCCATGTTAGGGGTTAGAAAATTTAGGAATTTTCAGTACATCATATGCTTTGCATAATTGAGTATTCACTAATATATGCATATGAATTTTGACTTATACAAATAATTGTACATGCATTCATGACATTTTTAGGTATAATTGGTTTGTAATTGTGATTAAAATGTGAATTGTGGATTATTTGCATTAAACATTTATTTGGAGACTATTAGTATTATTTCGAAATTTTTGGTGAATTTTAGGAAATTTCTGAAAAATTTGGGGTATTTTTAGACTAGAAAAAATAAGAGACAAATAGAAGAGTGACAATTGAATTAGAAATTAATTGAAAAATGGACAAATTATGGAGTGACAAATGGACTTATAGCTATGAGACAAATGGTAGCTTATCTAGTAGACAAGTGGAAGACATGCAACGGAGACATGTGTTAAAACACTAATGAAACACCTAGGCATTAAAAATAAAAATAAACAAATGTTTCTGTAGGTATTTCTCTTTGGTTTCACCGAAACCATCTTCCTTATTATTTCCTCTCCCCATTTCTGGAATTTTTCTGAAGTATAAACCAAGTAAGTAATGCTTTAAATTTTAAGATAGTGTAAATGATTTCTGTCAAGGTTTTAATGTTTGTAACTGAATGCATGCATGAATGGTGTATATTTTCGTGCTTGGAGAGTGTTGCATATGTAAATGGTGTTGATGCATGCGTGGGTAGTGAAAGAAGAAGCAAAGATGGTGATTGATTAACAAGATGAAGGATTATAGTCATTGGAATATGATATATGCAATATTTTACTGAACATACATCTGTATTTAGGGCATAACTTGATCTGTGAATATCCAAATTGGATGGAGTTTGATTTAAGTAAACTAGAGACATAGAACTATATTTTTCATGAAATAATCGAATCTAAAATATGCCCTTAAGATTTTGGAAATTTGGCTTGAAGTTGAAATTGGTGTTCTGTCAAGGTATGAAACAGTCTGCAGATTTTGATTATAACTTGAATGATACTGAACCAAAATGCATGAAATTGATGTCATTGAACACTTAAGACATTGTGTAACATTTGTTTAGGAGAAGGTATTGCCTAAATACCTCATTGTCTAGGTCAAAATGGTCATACAAATCTGACCCGAAATCTACTTAAGATAAAAATCTAGAAAATTATAAGTTTGTGATTGATTTTATGAAGATGAGGAGGTTTAAGAAAAGCGATTACAGTTTGATGATTTTATGAAAAACAAATTGGTTTTGAATGAATATAGAATGGTGATGCGTTTGTGCTAAAATGATCTGGAAAAACTGAAATGAATTTGGTGTAAAAATGGAAGTGAGTTTCGAATGAAAGCCTAGAGGCTATTAAAAGGTTATTGTTTTCATTGAACATGCTTTGGTATTTTGCTTATATTTTGATCTTTAGATTTCAAAATGATTTCATTCTTAATTCAGATTAAACCTGAGACATAGGTCTACAACTTTCTTGAATAAGTTAAATTTTGATTCTATCTCTAAGACTTTCAAAAGTGGCATGGAATTGAGTCTTGTCTTAGGCTATAGCACTACAAGAGACAAAAATCATGTCCTGTGGTTTCTGAATAAATTGTATTGATGTAGGCTGAATTAGACTAAAGTGTCTTCACCAAATTTGTACCTTATTCTCTTAGCTTTAAATTAGTATAAAGTCTGTAATTTTTGGATATTGAAATTGGGAGTTATAAGGTGTACAACTTGGAGGCATGATCATGTATTAGCCAAAATTTTAAATATACATAATCTGTGGTATTTTGAGCATAACTCATAGAATACTAAACCAAATTGGATGAACTTGGTATCATTAGAAACCTAAGACAAAGAAGGAAAACTTTCTAGAAGGAAGTATTTCCTAATTACCTCACCTTTCTGATGAGAATAATTGAGTAAAAGTGGATCCGAAGGTGGATTGTGAAATAAATCTGGATTGAAGGATTGAGTATGATTTCACATGATCGATAATATAATAAGATTAAAGATAAGAAACGTAAATTTTTGACATGAACATGCATCATACATATTTAGTATACATGAATGTATATAATTGAATTCATAATTGTGCACAATAGTAATATATGTTTGTATTGAATGTTTTAGAAGAATCCTTAGAGCGACTGATTCTAGATATTGCTGGGACTTCAAGGCAATAAGCAATTAGGGAGCTTTTGTGAGTAACCTAAGATGGTCTCACCTTGATTTGTCCTGTTTATTATTGAATTGAAATTGATATTGATGAATGTGTACTCAATTGTGTATTGATTCCGAGGCATTGATTGATGAAAGTGATATTGAAGTGCTATTTACCTTACTTTGTTCTGCTTGTTGAATTTGATTTATGCTGATTGTATTCTGAATTCCAGACAATGATTGTCCAAGGCTTTTGATGCATGTTTATATCATTGGAAGTGCTACTTGCATATGAATATGATTGACTACTTGCTTTGCACATGAAATGTCTAAAATGACCTTGTTTTGTTTTCAAACTATTAAGTTATAGTTGTGGGTAAATAGGCATGCCTAGAAGGATCTGCAGCTACTTTTGTGACACTTCGGTATCTTCTGTTATTGAGACTTCGGTGTCTTATGTTATTGAGATATAAGTCTCTTCTGCTATATGATACCAATTATGGTATCTTTTATATAAGTCCAGTTACCCACTTCTATAAATGGATTTAGCAGTCTTATGATTTTGTACTCTAATATCAGTTTGATTTTGACATAAGTTAATTGTATTTTGTTTCTGAAGGGTTTATACCCTCTTGTGTTGAACAATTATGTTATTTATAGAACTTTGTTTTGTTCTGAATTTTTGTATCTGTTGTTGACTTATAGTTTAGTTATTACTCACTAAGCTATATGCTTAGCACGGTGGATTTGCCCAGTGTAGGTTCTGAATGAGGAACGTAGGAACTGGGACAAGACAACCGTGATGGCCAAAGGAGTCTGATTTTTATTTTGTTCACATGTATTTTGAGATTGTTTTTAGACTTGTATCTGATGTCTATTACTCTTAAATTTTTATTTTGATGGGTTGTAATAACCTTAATTCAAGCTGCTTTCTGAAATTATGATATGCGACATATGTTTGTTGAGATTTTGGGAATGCATGAATGTTATGTTTCGTGTGTTTTGGATTTGGTTTTGGTTCTATTTTATTTGTATGTTTTGTATGTGTGGCACTCGCAATATCCTCCCAGGGGGTATATGTGGGTGTTACATCTTATCCTTAATCTTGTCACATAATTAATCTTGTTAAATCATACTCAATTCCTCAATACAAATTTATTTCACAATCAACTTTCGGGTCCACTTTGCTCAATTATTCTCATCAGAAAGGTGAGGTAATTAGGTAATACTTCCTTCTAGAAAGCTTTCCCTCTTTGTCTTAGGTTTCCAATGATACCAAGTTTATCTAATTTGGTTTAGTATATTGAAAGTTATACTCAAAAGATTGTAGACTATTCTTAAGCTTCAGCAGAATTCTTATCTCAACTTCCAATTAGATTTTGAAATTTTTAGAGGCAGAATTAGAATTTAATCTCTTCAGGCAATTTGTAGCCTGATGTCTCTAGTTTATTCATAATTAATAATCATCTCACTTTAGGATCCACAGATCAAGCTATAGTAGCATAATTCTTATCTCAACTTCTAATTAGATTCTGAAATTCTTAGAGGCAGAATTAGAATTTAATTTCTTCAGACAATTTATAGCTTTATGTCTCTAGTTTAATCATAATTAATAATCATCTCACTTTGGGATCCACATACCAAGATATAGTCCAATTACCGAAGTATGTTTAGTAAAAATCATCCCATTTATTATACTTCAGCGTAGTCACATTTCCATCTTAAATTCATCAAACAAACCACTTCAGAAAGTCCTAATTGTTGGTGTAAATGAAGATAAATGTCTTATAAGTCCATTGGTTCAAGAATCAAGTCATTTAAACATCATATGAAGAAGTTATAATGAAAATATCAAAGGATGTTTGGGGTAAACTCTTTAGGATAATCAATGGAAAGTCTGCACGATCGCGAGTTTCATTGCAAAGTCACAATCGTGCTTAAGCACGATCATGACATGCAATCCTAAGTAGTGAAGTTGCAATCGTGCTTCAACACGATCTCGACCTGCGATCTTTTTCTTCCTTCGTCGAACAACTCTTTCATCTATTTTCCATTTTTCCAGATCTCTCATACTTTCCAACTAAAGCATCTATACATGAATCACCTTTTCTGCATTTCTATATCCAACCAATACAATCTCTAAACAAGTCAGGTTCAAACTTATTCTCCAAACTACAAAAATTTGAAACTTCATTTTTACTTCCTCTCTTTATTGTAATTTTCCAATTCTTATACTTTCATCTGATGCATATCTTTTCATTTTCTACTCTTCAATTTTTTGTTATGGTCTATTTCACTAAGTTTCTCTTTAAAATCACATGCAGTCGGTGTTACACTATCACTGCTCAGAAATATCAACTCATCTTTCTCATCAATGTCACCGAAACTAGCTTCATACACAAGTCATGAATGTGTTCATTTCCAGTGTTATAACATCATAAAATTCATTTACAAAAAATCTAGAAAACTGTAACTCAACTTACTTGCTTCTTTAGAAAAATCCCAGCTTTGACAAAGCTACAGAACCTTGTCTTTCAAAACCACGTGCTCATGTGTTTTCTTAATTCCTTGACACATGGCTCCCTTTCATATGAGCCATTTGTCACCCAAATAGAAGTGCTAAATGCCATAATATCATTTTTCTATTTTTCTGAATATCCCAAAATTTTCAAAAAAAATTTCTAAAATTTCCAAAAATTTTGAAATAATACCAATTGTCTCTAAATAAATTTTCCACAATTTAATCACATTTACAAATCCATTTTACCCAGAAAATGTAAATGAAAATGTGTACAATTTAATTGTATGTGTCAAAAGTACATATGCACATATTAGCAAATACTCAATTATGCAAAGCATACAGTGCACTGAAATTTCTCAATTTTCTAACCCCTAACTTGAGGTGTTACATAACAAGTGAGGTCGGTTCTCAAGAAGGAGAGGATGATGGAGGACCATCCAAGTTATCCATCCAAAATATTGAAGCTATGGGCCTTGGTGAAGAAAAAGAAGCTACTATTGATCAAGCAAGTGAAGAAGAAATTGAGCTGACTTGTTTTCTTACATTTCAGGCCTTATTGAAGCCATTTGGTGACTATAAGGCTTAGATTCGTGTGGACCACTTTGATGAAGAATTAGAAGCCCAAAATGCCGCCCAAGAAGGATGAGAAGGCTGGCCAAAGTGATCTCATTTTATCTTTGATCAGGAATTACTGATTTGGTTTAAATTTACTGATTTTGGTTTGGTTTTGCAAACTTTACTACTTATTTTTACCTATTTACTTTGTTATTTTCCTATTTTCCTATTTTCATTTTAATTATGACTTTATGAATTTAATTATGTGGTTTCAAATACTTAATTAATTGTTATTTAGTGTGCTAAATTCAATTGTTATAAGGAATAAGAGAAGTCAACATGTGACTATCCTCATTCTCAGCATTTCCCTTGTTTCCATTTGAAAGAAAAAAAACCATAAAAGTGAATGAATTTTTTATGAGATTTTCTCTCATTTGACAGATCAAGTTCTGTAGGGTTTGATTGATTGTTTTTTGAAAGTAATCACAAGGTTTGTTTGTTTGTCAAAAATATTCAATTTGTTCTTGTGTTATATGATTTACAGATTCTATCCAAGTTATAGTCATGATTTCCAATTTATTGTTTCATCTATTCATCTAATTGAAAAACTTCCAAAACCAAGTTTGTTCTTCACATCCTGACTTATAAATTTCCTGTTAACGATTTTACCCAGTTCAAATCCCATCCTAATAAAAAACAACCATTTTCTCAACCGTTCTCATTATATTGTCCAGTCTAAATTCCAATTACGAAATCCCGTTTATCTGTTCACCCATTCTCTAAACCGAAAAACTTTCAAAAACAAGTTTGTTCTAGACATCCAGATCTACGATTCACCTGGTCTACACATCCAGACCTACAATTCACCTGTTAACCATTTTACCTGGTTCGAACTCCAGGCTAACCAAAAACGTCGATTTTCTCGACCATCTTCATTCTATCGCCCAGTCAGACATGTTCTCAGAAAACTTTCCATAGCTTTTCAAACATTCACTTGATTGAGCCGAAGCTTGAGACAAATTTGTAGTTCACAAAAAGTTCTACAAACCTGTGTCATTCATCAAAACTAAATTCCTAACCCATAACCCAAAAAACGTCTTTCAAACACCTAGTTCTCAATTCTCCCAATAAAACTCAAAATTGTCCACACATCTCCCACGACCACTAGACTAGTTCCATTCACATTTAGCTTAAGATCTCCATTAGTTCGACAAGTAGCCATGTAAACTAGAAGTTGTACAATGCTCTCTTTAGTTCCATGTTTGTGGTATCGAAAGTTGTGAATGTGGAGTGGTTTCATTGTAAAGCACTAACTTCTAGTGGCATTCAGGTTCTGGAAAATTCTGCTGGGGATTATTCAGTTGCGGATTTCAAGCTCACAAATCCCTCATCCCTGTAAAACTACTCTCTATGCCTCGGGTTCCTATGAAATGAGCAATTCCACATCTGTTTTTTCCCTACAACTTATCAATTCCACAACATATTCTCTTTCTAGCCCTGTGTATTACCTATAGTCTTTCCAAAAGGAACACAAGCTGATATATGACTTTGTGTCATGTTGTATTTAGTTAAATGTGGTGTTTTCTTCATATTTTTCCTTGAAATCTCCCTCATTCTTAGCTATGTTATTTCTCAAGTAAATTCTTCAAAAAAGAAACAGAAAATCAATTAAACCAATATAATTTGACTACAAAATATTTTAAAAAAAATATTTACACTTTTCATGCACATCATTTGTTATACCTAAATTAAATTTACATGCCCATGATATATACTTAAATTAGATATATACTGAAAATAAATAAAAAAGTTTGAAAAATAAATAAAATATTTGGGGATGAAAACAAACTATGAATCAATATAAAGATTAAGTTTTGATCAAAGTTATTAATACAATTTGTATTTATTTTGATAATGGTATGATATGGTATAGTATTGGTACGCATTAATATTATTACCATTTCAAATTATTTTTAGAATTATCAATAAGCTCCTCAATTTTATATAGATAAAATTCAGTCCCCTCATTATGATTAAAATTGAAAAAATATTTCAAAGTTGATTCAATAATTTCATTTATTACAATCAACATAAGAACAGAATAAATATTTTATAAAAAATTATGTTTGAAAATATTTAAACGTATATTTATTTAATTTATCTCTTCAATTTTTCTTAACTTACTAATTTGATTTGGTATTTTCGGAAATTTGGTGTACTAATTGATATAATTTAATTTTCTATTACAACTCAGTATGATACAAAATTTTTTTGTAGCACTTGTGGAGAGATATGATCAATACCCATTATATGATATGAAATTCATAACATTTCTCCTCCTAATTTTCTCTCTTATAAATTTTAACTAAAAAATAAAAAAAGTGATTCAGTGAAAGTTATCTATATTGTCTCGATACTAATATGTCATATTATTGAATATCATTTTTAAACCAATTTTTTAAAATTATAAGATAGTATTATATGTTGCATGATAATATTATATGTTGTATGTTTTTTAAAATAATATTATATGTTTTATGATACAACATCGAGTATATATCTCAAGGTAAAAGAGATAATTGAACTTAATTATGTTTATTCCTAAATTCCACATCTTTTTTTTTCCCCTGCAACTTATCAAAGATCAATTTTTATATTGAAAATATCCTTTTTCCTATAACTTAATAATAAATTTAAAACATACTTAAGAACTAATATTAATCTAAACTTTTTCTAGATTAAAAAATATATATTTGCATATAATTTCTTATTAAATCTAAAAAGTTTAAAATTCAATTCCATTAATAAAAAATTTGGAATGAGTTGGACTCACTTGTTTAAATTTATCAAACTCAAATTTAATTTAATGGGGTAGATTTTTTATTATTGAGTAAGGATTATAACCTCAACATGCATATCAGTCGATCAAGAAAAAACAAACATTTGAAACACAAAGGTTTACGAGGAATTCTGCATGCTTGTGCTTGGCATTTCTGGTGCACTCTTTGCAGGATTATTACGCTTCAAAGCCTTTTCCCTTTTTCTCACTCTGAGCGTTTTTATGCTCCAAACCAAGCCGTTTTTTGGAGTTTTATTCAGCTAAGCTGTCATTTCTACAGCTATCCAAGCAGACATAATAAAAAATATTCAATTATTATTGAATAAATAATTTTAATTTTAATAAAACAGTGCTTCTATTATTTATATAGTAATCACTATTAATAATTAATAAATGATGATTATCAAAAAATTAAAATATCTCTTTTATGTATGGCTTGCATCTGATAGCTACAGAAAGGAATTGTTTTACTTTCAGATAACTTAATCAGCTAGCAGTCAATTAAGTTGCAAATTGTTCATTACTAACTTGTTGACACGTTCGATTCTCATCCTTGGTACTATTGCAATGTTTGATAATTCTTCCTCGGCGGACTACGAGACTCCTCCACGCAATTGCTTTCCTTGGCTTCACGTTTGTTAATGTTTTTGCATGCTTCGGACTACCCTCCTCCTTATCTATCTTTTTTGTCTTCTTCTTTGATAGAGTGTCGATATGAAAATCGTAAAGGTTTATAAGTAAGAAGATAAACTATTGAAATAACTAGTTCTGGTTATCTGGAGAATAGTTGATCCAAGCTTAATTTTTATTAGTAGACTATACACTTTGCCCATATTTAAAAAATTCAATATGGTATCAGAAAAGGTTTTTTTCGAGATTATTAATTTCTTGGTTGTCTGTCTACATATCTAGTCTCAGCAGCCCGGTTCGATTACCACTGCGTATATTTTAAGTGACAATTGGATATCCAGCCCCAGTTATACTTGAGGGAGAGTGTTAGAGTGTCCCATATTGACTAGACATGAAAATGTTAAAGGGTTTATAAGTGGTAAGGATCAATTATTCATACATCTAGTTCTAGTTATTTAAACAATGGTTGACTCAAGTTTAATTCTTATTAGTGAACTCCACACTCTGCTCATATTAAAAAATTCAATATAGTATCAGAGAAGGTTTAGTTCAGATTATTAATTTTTTGGTTGTCTATCTGGATCTCCAGTCCCAGCGGCTCGGTCCAGTTACTATTTCATATATTTTAAGTAATAACCGGATGTCTAGTCCTAGTTGCACTTGAGGGGAAGTGTTAGAGTATCAACTATCCAAACAACTAGTTCTAATTATTTGAACAATGGTTGACTTAAGTTCAATTCCTATTAATAAACTCTATACTCTACCTTTATTAAAAAATTCAATATTCTTCTTCCAGTCTTTTTCTCTGTTTCGGTTTTTCATCAAGGGCGATCGAACACGTAATTGAAATTGTATCATTCTTGATTAATCCACACTTAACTAAACACTATTTGTTAAATTAGTAAAATGGCAAAAGTCTAATTATTGCATCTATTGTAAGCAGTTGTGCAAATAGATATCTTTGCTTAAGGTAAAACTTGGAATAAGATTTTTCTGTAAAACCTTGAGTATCTATAACAATATTATTCCTTTAAGATGTAACCACTTACATGATCCATAACATAAATCAATAGAGTGTCGTGAAATCTTTTACATTCTCTCTGTTTAAAACCTCAACAAGGGCAGTGAAGTTTACCTCTTTGCTTAATGTATTGTTATGCCAATATTGGAAGAAACCTCAAGGATTTAGCAGAAAGGACAGCAATATAGAGCAGGAATGTACTTTCAGAGTATCCGGTCAAGATTTTCGACTAGGGGTTAAGATTCACTGAAAAAACAAATACAAAATTTGTCTTGTTGTGCCAAACTTTTCAAGCATGAGCATGAGCATATATGTATATATATATATATACAGGCAGAAGATAAAAGGGAAATTCAACGAGTCTAGATCCTCTGTCTAGTTTTATTCTGTCTCATAAAATCTCAATCATTTATTTTGTAGATTCCACGCGAATCCTACATAAATAAATGACTGAGATTTATTGAACACAATAAGACACCATAATATTAGACAGAAGATCTGAACTCGAATTCAACATGTTTCTATAAAAAAAAGAGCATTCAACATGTAAGTCAACGTCCCTTCTATATATATATATGTATGTCATGCTCATGCTTGAAAATTTTGGCACAAGAAGGCAAATTTGTATTTGTATATGTATATATATATAGACTAAGTAGATAGCTTAGAAGGACCGCTACCACCATCACAATTCACAGCAAACACTAATGGAACAAAGTCGAGTCAGTAATAACTTAACATCACTAGAGAAAAAGGGCATTTATCAAGTAAGTCAATGTCTTTTCTATATATATATATATATATAATTACATCCCTAAAACAATTTAGACCAATTTATTAAAGTTGATTATTGCTTTTTAAATATTCTATTTTAATTCAATAATAATAATAATAATTAATGATTTAAATATAATCTTAATGGGCTTATAATTATGATTATAATGTTAAAGAGTAATGATAAATTTATTTTGAAACTAACAATAAATAACATGCTTTAAATGAAATAATGTGATGTGAGATGGAACATTATCTTTTGTTTTAAATAATTTTGTGTGCTTGAACCTTTGAAAAAGTCAATGGGGTCTTCCAATTCAATTCTTCCCCTCTGTCATTGGATAATTCATTCGTGTAAAACTTTCTCTTCTGTTTCTTTTCACTGAAGCAAGTCGATACAAGTGCAAACAAGTCTGCTAATCCCATTGTTGGTGTACTCTGCACAGTTATCTTTTTCATTGGTCATCTGATTGAAATGTATCTGATTGAGAACAAAGGAGGAGCCATAGCATGTATGTTATTTTCACTCTCCTTCTTAGGCACATGGCCTGCTATTATGACTCTACTGGAACGACGGGGCAGGCTTCCTCAACATACTTACCTTGACTATTCCATCACAAATCTCTTGGCTGCTGTGATTATAGCTTTAACATTTGGTCAGATTGGCAAAGACACTCCTGAAAGACCAAACTTTTTTACTCAGCTTTCTCAGGTTTGTTCTTTTAGCTGCTAAAGTTATACACTTCCCAGTTACTTCATCAACTTGTATAGCCGAAAAGAATGTGAAGTTGGTGCAGGATAATTGGCCATCTGTTATGTTTGCCATGGCTGGTGGCGTGGTCCTGAGTATTGGAAACCTGACGACACAGTATGCTTGGCCTTTTGTTGGCTTATCTGTGACAGAAGTCATCACTTCTAGTATGGCTGTTCTTCTAGGTTTGTTTCTGTCACAATTATTGTGATACTTTTGGATGGGTTCTGGATTTTGATCTCCATTTCCTTTCCGGGTCACAGGAACAACCATGAATTACTTCTTAGATGACAAAATAAATAGAGCGGAGATTCTCTTTCCAGGTGTTGGTTGCTTCTTGATTGC
>JANKYE010000004.1:17321126-17331428 GCA_032467995.1 Erythroxylum dillonii | reverse complement strand
AAAACAGAGACAACTTCAAAGATATATCAGTTTTCAATTTTATATTACTTATTATTGATTTTAATGACTGAAAAACGTATTTTCATTATAACTACAATTAAACGACACAAACTAAAATGATAATGTTGTACTAAGTCAACAAAGTAATATTGTAAGCAATGTGTTTTTTTTAATCAATTTTTCTAAGTTTAAATAATTACAAATTGTGTTTCTAATATTTTATCTTCCATTTTCTAAGTTGCTACATCTGGAGATGCTAATAAAAAAATTAGGGATGTTGGCCCACACATTTCAGATATAATCGTCATGACTTGAAGTTTTGCAGTCCAAGTACAAATGAAACAAACATTGATTATTGTATACATAGCGGATAAACATAAATCGAAATGGCGATGGCTTGATGAAGTCAATTTAAGGCAAATTCAATATGCTATACAATAAAATATAAATTGGGGAAGCTGTTGGATCTCTCTTGATATTCAGTGTTATGTTCTGTAATAACATTTTTCTGCCAACAGAGAATTCTTGTCGTCAATCTTCAATGGCAATCCTAGCGTCAAATCAAGTGATATCAGCGCATCAAGTTTTACTCTAAATCAAGTAGTTGTCCATCTCACGTCCCACAAATTCTCTTTTTGTGAAATAATCTAGTCCGTCTTATCATCTGAAGGCTCAGATATCCAGTTTGCCTTCCAAACAATTGAAGAGGAAAGCAGGCGTTCTGTTTTCCAACCTGAAGACCTTAGCTGCAGATGCCAAAAGCAAAAGAAATTAGATGATATCCAAAAAGATTAAAGTTACAATCTAAGTACTAGCTTGTCACCAACTTTCTTCGAGGATGAAAACAAATTCCAATTTCCAGGGGACATTACATTCTCAATTCAGCTGATCTCAATACCGAACTATTTGTTCTTGTTAATTCCAACCATCTAGATGTCTGAGTTTTCTCCCTCGATCAAACTTTCACTTTTTTACTCTCAGTAAACCAAGAGAAGAGAGAGCCCTCAAAAACTAGTTCACTATGTTGCTGCATCATAGCAAATGAAGTA
The DNA here is from genome assembly GCA_032467995.1 of Erythroxylum dillonii. Taxonomy (NCBI): domain Eukaryota; kingdom Viridiplantae; phylum Streptophyta; class Magnoliopsida; order Malpighiales; family Erythroxylaceae; genus Erythroxylum; species Erythroxylum dillonii. Next base: position 17,330,379 of record JANKYE010000004.1, on the reverse strand, counting down.
TTTCCTCTCAAAATTAGTTAACCTAACGTCGAACATATGGCAATTGATGATTTCAGAGCCAGTTCATTCTAAAGAGCCAAATTATTAGGAGAAGAAATGAAAGAGATACCTTCTGAAGGAAAACTTCATAATGTGCATTCATCCATAATTGGCTCTCCATATGCACAGAATTACATTTTTCCTTAAGTTTTACCGCAGCAAGTGCATGAATAAATGATTGCAAGACATCCGAAGCTGTGGAATCTTTGTGTAGTATGATACAGATGATTCTGTTCCTCTCCAGTAACAAATACTTTGCTAAAAAAAATCAGTGAAAATAATACATAACATTGATCACTTGTTTTATATTGAAAACACAATGACTGGGAAGAAGTACAGGGAGTTCAACCTTTTCTATAATGAGATCCTGCACAAAGCAGTAGCTCCACCCTGTTTCAGAATATTAATAAAACTGTCAGGTTTTTGCATAAGTATTTTAAGATTTTGCAGCACTAAGGTCAAAGTAGTTCACATGACACAAAGTTCATCATGCTCGACTCATAAACACTTCATAACTATACTAACAGTTATATGTAACCTATTTGATTAGGGCCATCACTTAATCAAATAAAGAAATCATAATTCTGCAAATGATTCTAACCGATACTTAATCTGGAACTGAAGAAATAATAGTTGGGAAAAAAGGTGTCTCATTTGGGGTATGCAGATTCATATGCATTGTGACAGTCAAAAAGTTGGCCGAAAAACTTTAAAACTCACATGTCCTTGTGATCAAGTGAAGAAACTCTCACACCCAATAGAACTTGGGTATGCGGCAAATTCACCTTCTTAGAATACCAGGAACTTGTCCACATGGGTAAAATATGCTCCATCTTAGAGACCTGTTCAGGGGAGAGAACTGGAAACAAATTCACATGTTGGCAATTAAACCATGTTAATGTACATCTAGGAGCTCAAGGAATATACATGTAAAGCAAAACAACATAAATTGAAAGCAATGATAGACACGGTAAGACATAAAAAAGTGGAGTTTTAACCCAAGTTCTCTTAAACCAAAATTTGTTCTTGTTCTATTTGCATAAGTGAACCAAACACAAGTTACCTCGAGATAGCAATAGTATATGTCACCACATATCTTTCTACGTCATTCATAATAAATGTAGCAGATAACATGGATCAAAGGGGTTCTGTCATCTAAATGAACCTTGGATCCTTAACATATTTCAGAAAGTATTTCAGGTTGTACCTAGTACCTTGGCCAGTCTCGAAGAAATACTGTAAAAGAATTGAGCTCCTCTTAATGTTCAAAGAAGTCAACGCAAGGCAACAAACAGCCCTATAGTTAGCTGGTCAACAAAGATCACAAGATAATAAGCAGCCACTTGCAGCAGTAAGATCTAACAATATCATTGATGAAATTGTCATCAAGAAAAGGACATATTATGTGTATGAATTCAAATTGTCATCTAAGAAATATCTCTGTGACCAATTTACACAATAAGAAGCATTTGTTCCAACTACATGTAAATTTACACAATATGAAGGATGTCTTCCAACTATATCTGAATTTTAGCAGTTACATCTAATCACCAGAAAAGGTTTTCTTACCATACACATGGAACGTTGTTAAAGAGAGGAAGGCAAACCAAATGACCAAGGGATATCCCATTGTCAAGTGAGTAAGGAGCATGCCCACTGCCATGCCAATCATTGTTGCCATTGTTTCTTGACTTCCTTCCTGCACAGACATTAGAGAAAAGCAAATAGCCATAAATTAAAACCTTATACGACTGTGAGAAAAGTAATTGTTTATATTGGTACCTTGGCTGATATATCCGCTGCATTATTTTGAAGGGCAAAGTGCTGTGTTAAAGCAGCTCTAGTTGCACCGCTAGCAACACCAGCTATGTAGAGAAACAATATCAATGAATCTTGATTAAATATGGAGATTCATTCAATTTATTCTTTTACCATAAACAAAAAACAAAACAAGCACACATATGGACACCACCGCAATTGGTGAGAGAAAAAGGTTGACAATAACTATCAGCATTTACTAGACTTCTAAAGTGCTCTACCCACATGTTAGGCAGCCAAAATACTTACTGAATGATCTTGAAAGGCTTCCTAAGCAAACTATAAAAACAAATGCTGAAGGAAATAATGGAGAAACAAGATCCATAAGCATTCCTGCAACAAAAATAGCAGGCTTCCTTGTCAGTCTCTAGGGCATATCAAATTGGAAAAATAAACTGCAATGTATTCAAATTGTCTGTATGCATGCATACAATGTTGTGAGAGAGAGACAGAAGGGGGGTGGGGGAGGAATACCGAGATCATTCATAAGATCTGCCACCAAACACCACATTTTGGCATCACTATCCAGATTTGATCCCTGAGAAGCAGAGAAATCCCTAATCAAGAGTGACGTTCTCAAGTAAAAGAGAAAAGAAAAGATAAAAAGTGATAATTCCTCTGTGAAATCAGAATAAGTAAAAGAACATAATAAATCTTATACCATCAGTTCCACATTAACGTTGATTTCTTACTTTCATCAAGTGCTAAGCTTCAAAACCTCAAAGCATCTTAATTGTATATACATTCGACAAACTCTACAAATTAGAAACAAAAAAGTATCATGAACATGAAACATCATATCTTACCTGGTAAAAGGTAAAAAGTATGCCACCAAGCATTCCAGTTAAATCCCTTAGAAACCACTGCAACCCCACAAAATATACAGACTCCAAGATCAATACTGCAATGTGGAAAACTCTTGCTTCTGAATATTAGTTTCAAATTTCCAATCAAGAACAAGTAGATAATTCAATCACGTCTATACGCTCTAACCATGTAAACAAAACAACCCACAAAAGTAATTTGATATTGCCCATCTAAGCTTATACCTGAAAAGTGGCCCCAATGACAGTGGCTGATTTCTCACCAACCCCAATTGCACTTAAGAGAGCCTTGAAGAAAAAAGACAGAAAAGAGCAACGTAAAACAAGTATAACAGACATTGCTACAACATACCGAGAATGAATTTGAATCGGACAAATTGGAACCTACTTGTGTAGAAAGCATGGTTCGTATATAAGTTGAAAGGCCCTATATGGAAAGAAATATCAAAAATCCCCAATTTGGTTAGTAAAAGACAAGGATTCATAACCAAGTCCACATAACCTTTTGCCACAAAGAAAGTCATCGAGCTTATGTATCTAATACCTGCAGTGAATCCCACACTTGAAACGGAACATAATCTGGAGTTACACTGCCCGGAAAACCCTGCATTAACGAGGAGATAAACACTTATAATTAGCTGATGAAGTACAATAGCAATAGAAGAAACTAAGGAAGAAAGAAGAAAACTCGCCTCCGGTACAAATGCTTGAAGAACTCGTCTAAAAACGTGTTCAAAAGGGTTTCCAGATCTGATTATAACGGAAATCTCAGAATTTCAGAAACAAGCGAAGTCATCTAAAAGTGTAAGTTGAGGGTTAAAGATCCAACCTTTGGATTGAAAAAGAAGAAGAAGAAGAAGCAGAAGCACCAGCAACAGTTATAGTAGCCGTCTTGGAGAGTTTGGTAGAAGAACAGCCATTCCATTCTTCAACTGTGAGCTGCTGCTGCTGCATTGATTGGTTGTTCTTTTTGGCTTCTTCCATGGTTGCTCAAACAACTTCCTCTCACCAGAGCTGCCGATTGACTCCAAACATACTTCTTCTTGTTGAGAGTTGATCCTTCTCATCGTTTTGTTGTCTTAATAAGAAAATAGAAAATTGAACAAAAATATACAAAAACACCGCTAGAAGGAGGGCTTGAACCTCCGACCTTGTGGTTAACAGCCACACGCTCTAACCAACTGAGCTATTCCAGCATTTGGTAGGCTTTCCAAAATATAGAATAAGGTTTACTTAGACGTATTCATTTTACAACGCAAGAAAGGTCACACAGCTTACGTCGTTATTGAAGCACAGCATGTGGAGAAGAGCGGTGTCGTCGCTTCCACATAGACGCTTATCCTCCGCCCCTGAAACTCCGACACTATACTCCTTCCTTAAACCTTGTCTTTTCGCCGGTAAGAAAACTCCACCACAGACCACTACCACCAGTACCATCACAGCTGCCCCACCATCTTCCTTAACCCAAGAATCTGTAGACGACTTAGAGTCCACCATTCAAAGCTCCCTTCTTCACAACAAGACCGATGAGGCATGGAAGTCCTTCAAGTCCTTAACCACTAACTCCGTTTTCCCACCAAAGACTCTGTCCAACGATTTGATTGCCCACCTCGCGTCTCTCAATGACACTCTCAACCTCAAAAGGGCATTTGCCTCCGTTGTCTATTTTATGGAGAAGAACCCAAAACTTTTGGAGTTTGAGACTGTCGAAAGGCTTCTTCTTTCTATGGAACGTGTTAATGCTGCTGCTCCTGCTTTTGCTTTGGTCAAGTGTATGTTTAAGAACAGGTACTATCTGCCCTTTGGGTTGTGGGGTCATTTTATTGTTGATATTAGTAAAAAGAACGGTAGTTTTGGTGCATTCCTGCGAGTTTTTATGGAGAGTTGTGGGGTTGCCATAGATGAGAAGTTGGACTTCATGAAACCTGACTTGGCTGCGTGTAATGTGGCTTTAGATGGTTGTTGTCGAGAACTTGAATCGGTTACTGATGCTGAAAAAGTCATTGAGAAGATGTCAGTTTTGAATATTAGGCCTGATGAGATGAGTTTTGGGTCTCTTGCTTATTTGTATGCATTGAAAGGATTAAAAGATAAGATTGTTGAGTTACAGAATCTAATGAGAGGATTTGGATTTTCAAATAAGAGGCTGATACATAGTAATTTGATTAGTGGGTATGTAAAGTCGAGGAATTTAGACTTAGTTTCAGAAACTATTCTTTTTAGCTTAAGTGAACGGACTGGAGAAGGTTTAGATTTTAGTGAAGAAACTTATTGTGAAGTTGTGAAAGGTTTCCTGAAGGACGCTGGAATTAAGGGTTTAGCAACATTGATTGTTGAATCTCAAAAGTTGGAGGCAGCAGCAAATGCGGTTGACAAATCAGTTGGCTTTGGTGTAATTAGTGCGTGTGTCAATCTTGGACTTTCTGATAAAGCTCATAGCATTGTTGATGAAATGAATGTTTTAGGTGGTACTGTGGGGCTAGGGGTCTACATACCGATCTTGAAATCATATTGCAAAGAGCATAGAACAGCAGAAGCTACTCAATTGGTCATGGAGATAAGCAACACAGGGCATCATTTAGATGCAGTAAGCTATGATGCTCTAATTGAGGCATCCATGACAAGTCAAGATTTCCAATCTGCTTTCGCTTTGTTCAGAGACATGAGAGAGTCAATAATACCCAACTTGAAGGGGAGTTATTTGACTATTATGACAGGACTGATGGAGAACCAACGGCCTGAGTTAATGGCTGCATTTCTAGATGAAGTTATTGAGGACCCTCGTGTTGAAGTTACAACACATGACTGGAATTCAATAATTCATGCCTTTTGTAAAGCCGGGAGGATAGAAGATGCAAGGAGGACTTTTCGAAGAATGACATTCCTAGAGTATGAGCCAAATGACCAAACATATTTGTCCCTTATTAATGGTTATGTGGCTGCAGGAAAATATTTCAATGTGTTGATGCTCTGGAATGAGGTAAAGCGGAAGTTTTCAACAGATAAAGATAAAGGGGTTAGATTTGACCAGAACTTGGTTGATGCATTTCTGTATGCTCTTGTTAAGGGGGGTTACTTTGATGCAGTGATGCAAGTTGTGGAGAAATCTCAGGAGATGAAGGTTTTTGTGGATAAGTGGAAGTACAAACAAGCATTCATGGAAACACATAAGAAGCTGAAAGTGTCAAAATTGAGAAAAAGGAACCTAAGAAAAATGGAATCTCTCGTTGCTTTCAAGAACTGGGCTGGTCTTAATGCATGAAGAGTTCATTCCAGCACCAGTTGGCTGCTTGAGATTGCACTCTGCTTAGAGTTTAAAGTGGAAGTGTCTGGTCTTAAACTTCTCAATGCGTGAGTTTGACAGGGGACCTATCATTTTGTTAACCTCGATGGACACTGCGTGACAGTCAGAGAGAGTGAAGATTTCTATCTTTTGGATTTAATTACTTTTAAATGGCGCAAGTTTGAAGCCTTGGATGGCAAAGTAAATTCTGAGTGGTTTTGAGAAGCTAGCACTCTTTGTAATAGTGGACTGTTCAGATGCTGAAGCAGCCACGTTCAGCAGCGGTAATTGCTGTGACTGTGAAGATTGTTTCTTCTGAGAATTATAATGTGAATGACACAAATGGTCTTAGCAAAATTGAATCCATATTTTTCCGTTTGGGATGATGTAAAAAGGACCACGATTCTGGTTGACAAAGTCATATAAGACATACAATGAGTTAATGATTATGCTTCCATGCAGCAGTTTGGTGCTTCTGCAAGCTTGAGCTGATACAGTCTTTAATAAATTTATTTGTGGAATCTGTTGAAATAGTCAGTCCTCTGTATTACATTACTCTCGTTGGGTAGGATAACAAAGAATTTAGCCAGTGTTATTTACCGCTTCCGTTGTGATGGCAGTAGTGTAGCAAAGGTGTAATGTTGTTTTTTTCCCAAAAGATTGTATCCTACAAATGATCAATCTTCTTTGGTTCAAATTGTGGCAGACCAGAGTACATAAAATTTGATCTTTGTGTCATTAGTTCTATGACAAAATAAAAACTGGAAAGCCAGGTCTGTTGTCGTTAACAAAGGGCTTAAATTTAATCTATTCGAGACCATTGTTTTACATGGCTCACTTCACTCCTGCAATCCTCTCCACCCTACTTTTGGGCCCAGTCAGAAATGCATATTGCTTTATAGCTTGAATCCACTTGGCATTTTAGGCTCTTCTTTTAAGAAGAAAGGACGTTGAAAGTAGCTGCATCACCGAAAAGAAATGCTTTTCCTCAAACATCAACCGCTGAAACAATCTCTGATATTTTTCTCCGTATTCGCAGCTCGGTCCAGCACATTCAAGTCTCAACAATGTCATCTAGCTCGTATACATTGATCTCCATTCACATTCTGCTCTTTCTCTCACAACTTGGCACAAGCTCTGCCTCTGTCCACGCCGTCCCAATAAATGGTACGTGCCATAGCACTTGTGGCACAACATCTGTGAACTTCCCTTTCGGTACAGGATTTGGTTGTGGTCACCCTGACTTTGCTAGATACATAAGATGCAGCTCTGGTACGCTGGAATTTTCTACAGGGACAGGCATTTACACAGTTTCATCCATTGACTACTCAGCCAACACATTGATAATCGCGGACCCTCTCATGTCCACTTGCAGCTCAATGCAAAACTCTGGAAGCTTTAGCTTAGACAGAGCCAGTCCATTCACTTTAACTGGAGACAACATTTTGGTTTTGCTTGGATGTTCTACCACTTCTCGCATTTTCGATCCGAATGAAGATTTATGTGCCACAGGGTCTAGTTCTCGTGTCTGTAGAGGATTATACTCTTGCAAGGGAGTTACAGGAATCGGGCTGCCACAGAATGCACCAATATCCACTTGCTGTGTTTACGAGTCACCAATTCAACTTCAAGGTTACACCTTGGATCTTCCTAAGCTTCAATGCTCTTCATATTCGTCAATATATGACTTTGGAGGCAACAAAGGGGATCCAATGAAATGGAAATACGGGATTTCTCTGCAATACAATGGATCATACTATAGCGCTAAGTGCAAGGATTGTGAAACCAGTGGAGGGTTGTGCGGCTTTGCAGGTTTTGATGAGTCATTTGCTTGCATCTGTCGAAATGGCAAGAATACCTCAACAACTTGCTTCGGTCAAGGTGAGTTCACTACCAGCGCTCTTTTTTTGCACTGTTCAGCCATGATGTTTTCTTCTGTGCTTCATTTCATCATCTATAGTTGGTGACTATAATTATGCCACTGAATCGACTGAACAGAGTATGCTTGGAGTGGGACATGGCAGCCAACAAGTCAAACCAAGTTTAGTTTTGGAGGTATAAATTCATTGCCTTTTGTCCAACTTTTACAGAAGCCGATTGCTTTTTATACCAAAAAGTCTTCTCAAGCCCAGGATTTTGTCCTGGTGCCACTGCTTTTCTTGTTCTCTTAATTATTTCTGTCGGATGATCTGAAAAGAATAATATAACTTAAGGCTATGGTTAAACTTTTGCTGGATTAGAAAAATTGATCTGCCTGCCCCTTACTTGGATTAAATTTATTTTAGGGTAAAAGAAATGGGGTTGTCTTCAATAAAAAATTAGGGTAGTGATATTTAATTAGGAAGAGATTTTTTTTTAAAAATTAAAATCTTCTTCAAAATTTGTATATTGCAGAAAAAGTTTATATTTTTTAATTCTTTAATTTATTTTTAGAAGTATTACATCAATTTGATTAAATATTTGATGACGTAGGGCTCTTGCTCCTGTGGCTTGTGCTTTCTCTTTGAAGATCGCTAGCATACGAACTGAGAGGACAGGTTCTCCCAGATCCTATTACTTAATTTTATCTGTATGGAATCTACTATGAACAACAGCTGCTCAATCCAATGTCATGTATTTTGATGGCTTCTCTGAAATGCCAAGATATGTATTGTTCTTTGTGCTTTGCCTCCTTATTTTTTGTTGTTAAAATGAAATGACAACATATCTTTGAGCTTTTACAGTTCAGAGGAGTAATTGTCACTTATGTAGAATTTTCGCTCTTCCAAGTCTCTGCGGATTATAGACAATGCCAAATGCCTTAACACTAAGAAATTGTAAGCGAATAGCTTTGTTTTAGCTTCTTATACATCGTAAATTTTTGACCAGAGATTATATGCTCTTCTTTATTAGTTGAAAGCCTACAGGTCTCATCAAAATGTGGAAAATTCGATTTATATTCATGGCAATTTGCTGTAAAATTTGGATTGTACAGCTCTGTGGACATTAAAATTATTTTCACTTGTTTCTGTGATAAATCAATTTATAGAACAAAAATGATAATTACTTTAAAATCTGAAATTTTTTTAAAATTGCTTATTATAATATATTTCTATGTCAGATAATAATTCATGATTCTTTTACCTCAAATGTCGGAAAACAAATAAAGAAAGAAAATCTTATAAAAAGAGATTAAATATAATATTTCTAACTATTTCTTTTGAATAAAAAAGAGAAATTGATAAATAAGTTTTTCATTAATTTTAAATTTGAAAGTGAAAATATTTTTGAAAAGTTGGTACATTTTTTG
>JANKYE010000004.1:17239456-17257856 GCA_032467995.1 Erythroxylum dillonii | reverse complement strand
AATTTTTAATAATAGAAATTTGAGATAGCAATAATCTATTTATTTTTAGTAATATTATTTTCACATATTATATATATATATATATATATATAATATCACAATTAATATACAAAAGATCATTCATCCTACAATTATAAAACTAAGGTCAATACAAAGTACCTAAAATGTTACAATTTCATCATATAATAAATATTAATTACATCCAAACTTCAAATAAAGAGAATAATAAATATTCACAACTCTTTAAGTATTATAATTCATAACTAGAGTTCATGTCGAGAAAAATATCAACTAGAAGTGAAATTTGAAACAAAAACATTTGTAATTATATTTGTATTGCATACATAAAATATAAGTGAAATTAAAAGAAGAAGATAAATGAAAACGTGAAATTTCATTCAATTAAATATTTGCTCAAATTGCATTAACCTCAATTCTTATTTGTTACAAAATCCTTATCATTGAGAGGAGTTTTATCATCATAATCACTCAAATTCATTGCTTCAAATAACATGTCAATACTTTCTTATCCAAAATTATCTTTTAAGTTACTCTCATCTATCAAATTAAGTTTCTTGCAAACCCAATCTACCAAAAGTTTGATATCATCAAGGCAAATTGGATTTATAGAACTACTTATTCTATTAAGATTCCTACGAAATAAATAACATTAAAATTTTGAGAATTTACAAGAAATTACATCCCACTTAATAATGATAATAACATTACTTTCCTTAAGCTTTGAATTGTATTAAACAAAGATCAAGTCGTTTAATCTTTGTATTCTAATCTATTCCTTCTTTTGGAATAGATGAATTCAAATGTATTTAAATTCCTTTATTACTTTATTACACTCACACATTGACTTAAAATTCGAATCGCAAAATTTTACAATTCTGAAACACCACTTCCGAATTGGTCTCATTAAGCAACTGTAAGATAACAAAAGTAATATTATTAAAAAAAGTAATGATTAATTTTCAACAAGTAACAAAAGTGAAAAAATATATATGTGGATTAGTTTTATCTCTTTGACTAATAACAATAAGCATCTCAAAATTATCATAAGTATCCTTATAAATCTTCATTTGTGAGCTTAAGAGATCTCAATTGTAATAGTTAATAACATTATCTTATTAACTTCAACTTCCTTTGTTTGGTCTGAAATAGACACTATGATTCAAAAATGTCCCAGTTGTACATAACATAAATTAAAGTTGTCTTTCTTATCTCTTATTATTAACTACAAGATAAGGAGTGTACAAATAATGCCTAATTTTCATATTAGCCTTGATTGTTTCCTTCGCCCTTTTCATAACATTACAAAAATAACCCATTGTTACTTTCTCATAGACACTGGGACCAAATTCACTATCTTTAAGTATAATTATAGAAACTCCAATCTAATATTAGATCATATGATGTGATGCAACTCACCTATCACTTGTAAACAGTTACCTAAACTCTTTCTTCGTTAGAATAAAACACCGAATTGATAAGAAATTAGTTGTAAATTTTATAATAATAGGACAACACAAATTTCTTCCATTTGTGTAATCCTTTCTCATTAAACTCAAGACCTATGCATGATTGTAAATAAACTTAGTCATCCTTTTTACTTTCTGTAAAGCCTTATCAGTAATAGGAAAATATCTAGTATCTCATATATTTTCCAACATCAAGTCAATACAACGTGTAACACAATGAGTCCAATAAAAAGAATCATATGCAATGTGCAGCATAAGGAGTCCAATAAAAAGAATCACACCTACTTTGCAATCTTTTTCTAGCTGCTTTATAAGCATAATAATTGTTAGTAATGAATTGAACAATATTTTTTGCCTAAATTCATGCACAACTTCATCAAATATTTAAAATAGAGTATCAACATTGCTAAAAACGTTAGATGCATTAATAGACTTCAAAAACATTGTCCCTTTTACAAAATAAACCAAAAAATTAATAATAGGTTTCTGTCTTCTATTTGTCCAACTATTAAATATGATTGAATATCCAAAAGTAACCCAAATTATTCTTCTTTCATCCAAATAACTTTGTATTTCATAAACATATGTACTCATAAGTTTACCTTTATAGTCACCAATTGAAGGGGCTTTGTATCCTAGATCGTAAAAGGCAATAACATCTACCGTAGGTTGATAATAATAAGACTAGACAATATTGAATGCCATACCTAAATCATACCACTTTTTAGTTATTATCTTATTTACATTATAAGTCACTTCTCTAGATTGTAAGGTACTACAGATAAAAGCTTGAGCTCTAGACTTATTTATGGTATAAAAATATTAGATGATAGGTGTAGATCATACTATGTTTTGCTAGATGTTTAAGTGTATTTTCAAGGATTTGTTAGAGGATTATCATGTGTGTAGGCTTATAATTATGTTAATATTAGTGTTTGTATGTATTTTAGGTGTTTGTTTGGTTTAGAGTAAAAATTGGATTTTAATTTTATATTTCAAGAGGTGTTTGATATGATTTTGAGTGTTAGAAATTAAGAAATTAAAGAATGAAAAAGATGCAGGAAGGTTAAATTGGTCACGATTATGACAGAGGCTAAACCAACAGGAGCACGAACGTGACAGAGACTTTCTAAATGCGAGTTTTTAAATTTGTTTTAAGGTTTGAGGGTATTTTCGGAACCAATCAAAGTGGGAACCCTAGTTATACTCCCAAGACGCTAATACACTATTTAAGGATGTGAAATACACCAAAAAATGCAGCATCAATTGAATCAAAGTGGATCAAAGTGGAGAGATCAAGACAACATCAAGAAATTCCAGTATTTTAGATCAAGGCGTCAAATAGTTTTTTCTCTTTTCCTTTTTGTTTCTTTCATTATTTTTGATATGTAATCTGAATTCCAAGATGTTAAACATGTTTATGAAATTCTAAATTTCAAATTAGGATTTATTCTTGATTTATTTTGTTACTTTGATTATTGTTGAATTCAATTCATATTCTAATGTTTGCAATAATTGTGCATCCTTAAATTGACAAAAAATTGAGAGAGTGAATCAAAAGTTATCTAAGTTAGATTGTCTAATAAGGTTTGGAAGCTTAATAGACGCATAATTATCAATTTAATAATCATTCAAAGAGAGATCTTGTTTGAGAAATTAGTTATCCAATAGATAGCTTCAGTTCTAATTGAATAAGTTAGGGATAGGTTTGTGAATCGAGAGGATGCAAATATGGAATTTTCTAATTCAATTAAGGTTAATTGCTTAGGTCTTGAGAGAGAGTAATCAATACCTCAGAAAATCTAGAATCAAACACATAATTGGATCAACAATATTTAAGGAAACAAAATAAAAAAAGAATGAGTTCTAAGTATTCAATCTTGATTAAAACCCTAAATTTAATTGGCAGCTCATTGTTATTTGATTTATTTGCTTTGTTTTATTATTTGTTTCAATTTTGTTATTTATTTTTATTATAATCACATTTTGAATAGCTTAGACAAGTTTAGGTTCAAATTCTAATACTTACATATTTCTAATGGGAACGATAACCTTATATACTACAAGATACAATCTGTATACTTCCTATGTATTGAGGATTTTATTAGATATAAAACTTGCTCAACAAGTTTTTGACACTGTTTTCGGGCATTTTAGCAACATGATAATTTTAATTCCTTTGATTTAAGGAATTGTTACCCTTTTCTTGTGTGATTGAGGTACCTAATCCCAAGAAATATAAACAAAAGTAAGTTTGGAAGCAAATTAGAAGGCACATCAATCTAAACATCATCAGGGAATCCAAAGAGTAAAATGCCAAGAAGAGATAGAAAGAAAGATGATGGAGGAAATATCTTACGGAGAGCAAAGAACCCTTATAGACTTTATAAGGCTAGGGGTTAATACCTATCATCAAGGAATTACACGAACATTAGTGCACGCAACTTATGATCGAAGAAATGGCAAACAATAGTTGTCTTTGTACTTTAGAATGAAGTAGACAGTAGTCAACCTTCTAGGATCCAAAAGGAATGATTGCTTCAAATTCAGTTACATCATTACAGGTAGAAGTTGATGACCTCATTCAGTAATTGAACAGCCTGATAGCCACCTCTTTCTCTCCATTCAAAGAAATTCAGCAAGAAGACGAGCTATGCAGGCAAGAGAGCTATATCACAGCTGACTGGTTCCTAATGGAAAACCACAATGTGCAATAATTCCACTTCAATGGAGCACAATATGGTTAGGGATGTCGTAATCCTTACATGAACGCATACAATCCTAAGGGAGAACCACTCGAATTTTTATGGTCTAATAATGCAAGGACTTATATAAGAAATCAAGGTCTACAAACATTTCAACAAGACGAGTTTAGTGAAAATGATTCAAAACTGGACAAGCTCACGAGTATAAAAGAGGCCCAAAAGAGGTTGGAAGGGCAATTTGAGCAACTAATGAAGATTCATGCCTTTTCTATTCACAACTTGGAGGTTTAAGTGGTCTAACTTGCCAATTTATTATTTACAAGAGATGTGGGAAGCCTTCTGAGAAACATGGAAGCAAATCAAAGAGAGAAATGTAAGGTTATCACATTTAAGAGTGGGAAAAAGCTAGAAGAATTGACAAAAAAATAAGTTGAACCTTACCTTAGAGAAGAACAAGAGAAGAAGAAAATGGATGAAAATAAGAACGAGGATCCTCCTTCACCTTACCCACCAACAATATTGTTCCCATAAAGACGTCAGAAGAACAAATTGGATACAAAATTTGCGAAGTTTGTGCCCTTTGTGGAAGCTTTGAAGAATATACCTAGGTATGTGAAATTTATGAAAGAAATCTTATCAAATAAGTGAACTTGGGATGATAATCAAATGTTCTCCATGATGAAGAGTTACATCTCCATAATTACTAACCATATGGCCTCATAATTGAAAGATCCAAGGAGTTTTATTATACCCTGTATAGTTGGTAATTTAGAGTTTTCTAAATGTTTATGCGACTTAGGTGTAGGTATTAATTTGATGCCTTTGTCAATCTTCAGGAAATTAGAGCTAGGAGATGTGAAGTCAACTTCTATGCTTATTAAGTTGGTAGATTAATTAATAAAGAAATCGTTTGGCGTGGTGGAGGATGTGCTTGTAAAAGTGGACAAGTTTATAATTCTTGTAGATTTCATCATACCAGACTTTAAATAGGATCAAAACTACCACTAATTCTTGGTATATCATTTTTGAACACTGGAAGAGCTTTGATAGATGTCCATAATGACAACCTCATCCTTCAAATTGGTGATGAACAAGCGAAATTCAATATGAATAAGGTATTAAAGAATCTAAAAGAGGGTAGTTCGTTAATGAGAATTGATGTAGTCAAATTTTTTAAGGAAGAAGAAGAGAACAAACAATAGAGGATAGCGGACATAGAGGTTGAAAAAGATACGAAAGTCTCTATTCACGAAGGGGAAGAAAAATAGGAGAAAAAGGTGATTAAGGAAGAAAGAGAGCAATTCACCTTCTTAAAGGACAAACTGCTATGTTCAATAGATGATTTAGGGAGTTTCATCATTCTCTATTTTATTAACAATTTGTTACTTAAAAGGGCATTACTAAACTTACTAGGTTTTCTTAATTTTATCAATTATGTCCTTATTATATTGCAACATCTAGCTTATTTACAGCTTACAAAACTGAAATTGGGTGACATAGGTGGAAAAAAGCCACTCATTATAGATCTAGGTTGAGTGTAAACGAAAAGAGTATGCCAAGTTAATGAAGTTAACTAAGCACTATTTGGCAGGAAACCCAAGAATTAGGATATTTTATTTTTTTTAACGTTCATTTTGTAGGAAGTGAATTGTTAGAATTTTATGGCATTGAGTGTCTCCGAATTCCATCACCCACACCATCACTGCTGAAGCACTATAAATATTCTTGCTCTAATTTTTTTATTTGTATTGTTTGTTTTTCACAATGAGGACAATATGTTATTCAAATGTGAGGATATACATGCAATTGCATATCATATATGTGTGAATTTTACATTTGTATATAACAGTTATGCGTGAATTTTACAATTGTATGGTTTTTTTTATTAGGTTGACATTGGGTGAATATTTTGTTGCATATGTGTGAATTGTGTGCATGTATCAGTGGCAAGAATTAAATGGAATTAGCTTATTTTGAACATGGTCATTTAGATTGTAAAGGCATAGTAGCTTGAGAATTTTGTGTTTTAAGTGTCTTTGGGATGAATTTGTATGTTACTTAGGATATGACACTTATTCTTTCACTTTATGATTTCTTTTGATACATTCTATAATTGTAGTCAATTGAATTTGTTAGCATTATTAGTATCCTCTCAGGAGGATGATTGACTAAAAAGAAATGAGGTAGGCTATAAATTAGATAAATAAAAAAAATTAACTATTCAGCTAGCCCTTTTTAAGAAACTTGGGTTAAGTATAGAGCTGGTAGCTAGTTGAGAATTATGATATAGTTGTGTAACTCAGGGCAATCACAACAAAATATTTGCCTTCATGTCAAAAGGCTAAAATGATGGTCTAACCAAGCTAAATAAAAAAGTGACTTAGTTGGGTAACTTGGGGACATTCATAACAAGGTGTTGCCTTTGCATCAAAAGACTAGGTTATCATTAAAGAAAAATATAAAAAAGGTGTTATAATAAATAAAACCTGTCGATCTTTTAACAATAGCAAGAATTTTCATAAAAGGTTACTTAGTGATAGTTTACCTTTTTGATTAATTAATAATAATAAATGTATGCTTACAAGTGTCATAGGTGCATGAATAGGATGTTAATATTTTGAATGATATGTATATTTAAATCAAAACACTTAAATATGAAAGGAATAAGTTATAATGTTGGCACATTTTGAATGATTGGCATTTGAGGTTAAGTTAATTTCATAAGATTGATATCATTGTACCATTGTTGTATTGTTGCATGATTCTGACAAGCAAAAATAAAAACTATAAACATATAAAACACATAAATACAAAAAAGTAAAATCATGCAACAATACAATAAGCAAAGGTTTAAGTGTAGGGATGTTTACCTTTCTTCTTCTTTTCCTAACATCAGTTGCAATACTCCCTTCTTGTTGGATAGGCATACTACCATCTTCATCATACCCACTATCATCCTGACTGCCAAATAAAGAACTTTCACTACCGATTTCATAATTCAACTTTGTCTTCTATCTTTCTCTTGTTGTTGCTCTTAAAGCAAAGTCTTCATTTGTCATTTCACTTCATAGCTCACTTTTTCCCAAGACTCCATATCACCTTTGATCCCAGTTAAATGCTTTTTTAATTTAGTGATACCTCCATTTTTCATATGCTTGTTACAATACAAACAAATGGTATGGTTCTCCATTCTAGGGACCAATCTAGCATAAGCCTCAGCTAGATCATTGAATTTTCCTAAAATAGCTAAATTATTAGGAGTAGTTGAACTTTCTTCTTTTTATTTGTAAAAATAAATGAAGACATATATCAAAATTAACTAAATAACTTTATATCAAAATAATGTTTCGTAAAAACATGAAGAAATAGATCAATAATAGTTTCTCAATAACTTATGTTTCCTTCTAAACACATAAATATGTATCATTGATTGTTGTACTTTCACAATAATACCCATTTTGTATGATTACATAATTCAAACATAAGATCATATCTACAAAATATTTTGTGTAATTATATAATTAAAAGATAAATTCACAACTATAACCTATTTCATGTGACTATATAATTCAATCATAAATTCACAAGTCATTATTAAAACTCATTTTATTTTATTACATAATTCAACTATAAACTCACATATATAATTCAATTTGTATAATCATATAATTCAACCATAAAATTACAAATATAACACATTTTGTATGATTACATAATTTAAACATAAACTCACATATATAACCTATTTTGTATAGTTATATGATTTAAACAAAAACTCTTAACTATAACTTATTTGTATGATTATTGATTAGTTGATTAAATAATCTATTCATAGACATAAACTCACAACTATAACTCAATTTGTTTAATTACTAATCATATAATTCAACTATAAATTAACTAACCCATTTTGATGATTACAAAATTCTATTTATAATATATAAACCAATTTATAATAAAGATTGACCTTTCATTCAAATTTTAGTGTATCTCAATCTCAAATTTTAGATAATAACAACCTCAAATTCATAATTCAATTCCAAATTTCAGACAACAATTGATTAACCTCAAATTCATAATCTAATTCAAAATTTTAGTTCTTGATCATCATAGAAAGTTGAAAACACAAACAATTAAATTTTCCAAATAACATTTTGTTAATTTTTATGAATGACACAAATTCAAACTTCCATTCCACTATTCCACAATCACAAATTCACAATTTAGATACACAAGCCATATATGATACTCCACAAGCCCATAAGCCTATAACATAAGCGATCATATTATCAATTGCTTAATTATCACATATACACATGGTTCCACTTGCAACAAATTTTTTCTTGCAAAATGCAACCTTGGCTTAAGCTCACAACATTGAAATTTTACAACACAATAAAACACAAGAGGGTTAAGTGATGCGGTGGTGGATGGCGATTGGTTATTGTGACTGATAATGTTGTGAACGACTGGCAATTGGTAGTGTTGTGAGTGACTAGCTATAGTGATTGGCAATGATAGTGGCTAACGATGGCTGAGGTTGTTACTGGTGTTGAGACGATTGGAGTATGGAGAGATGAAGGAGACTATCACTAATATTGAGGCTAATGAGAGAAGTGGTAAGGGGGAATGGGAACTGGGAAGAATGAATAGATTTTTATATTTTTAGGCTTTAATTTTTTTTTTACATTGTAGTCCTAAATTTTTTTAAATTTAAAATATTAACCGATATTTGAAATACTAGTCAGTACCAACTGGTACAAGTTGAAAAGGTTGGCATGATATTATTAAATTTTGTACCATTTTTTGGTTGATATAGTGCCTACCAGCCAATACCGATCAGTACTGCCCAAGATTCACATCCTCAATTGGGTTAGAAAATGCTTTTACTTTATTATCAGTCAATACTAACATGAAAATTTGGAAGCAAACTTTCTTATTATTTTTAAATGATATATTATTCACTTATGTCAATACTAATTTGACCTAATTTATTAATGGTGGTTCTTATCCTAAACACAAATTATGTTGCATGTAAGTGATATAGGCCTAAAGGCATGTTAATCAAGATTTAGATTTTTAATTTCCTAAAATACGTGTGAAGGTGGAGATGTAATAATTGATTTGGTGGAAATACGATAATAATGATGTACGAACCCTTGATCAAGAAAATGTATCCTAATTAGAAAAGAGTTAATTACAAAAAATCTCAAATTATACTTAATTTTGTAATACTAGTTTGGACTCTAAAAATTGGTGCTAAAATACCCTAACTTTCAATTTGTTGTGAAAATAGCCTGACATTTTGTTTTCCATTAATGTTGCTGACATAGCTAACCATGTCACATTTTTTTGACATGCGATGTGGTTGATATCTATCTCTTTTTCTTCCAACTCATTTGTTTAAAAATCAATTAAATAAAAAATAAAAATAAAAAGAGAAAACCTAATTTCATGATTTGTTTTCTAATGTAATATGACTCTATTGCTTCCCTTTTGTTATATGACTCTTTTGTCTCTCTCCTCTTTTGTGTTTTTTTTTTCTTGTTTGTGATTGGTGAAATCTTCAAAGTGAATCTTGAAGGAGATCAAGGATCTCCAAAAGGATCTTTCTACCTTTTGTAGTGCAAGTAATTTAGGGATCTACTTCCTTTTTCCTTTCTTTTACCCTCCCCCCCCCCCTTTTTGATTTTGTGCTCAACTTATGATCTCCATTCCATGATAGTCGTCTCTTATTTGCGATTGGGATTGTTGAACGTTTTATTTTATTTTATTTCAACCAACTTTAGACCTTGTCATTAGGGGAAATGAGTTATGAAGGTGAGAACCCATCAATTTAATGTGTCTATTTTCTAAGAATTGTTGTGATATGAATGACTTGTTAAATGGTTGTTCATAAAGAGATTTATAGTTCATTTGATTATTGGGAAATTTTATGTAAATGTTATTGTTGTTGGGTATAGAGAGTGATGAGATAAATTATATGATTAATGAAATAATTGTGCAAGTAATTGGGAATATAACAGAGTGATGAGATAAATTATAGGGACATCTAGTTTCATATTACAAATGTGAGTTTTATTGATGAAAAACATGTTGTGTTTCTTCATTCTTGTTACTTAGAGGAGCTTATACTTGTTTTCTCTTCTAAGTTTAATGGTATTATGGTAAGTGAACTAAAAATTTAAGATGATGGGGCTTTCAACTACTTATCTATTAAATTGCATATTATCATTGAGAAAATCATACTCATGTAGGCATTTGAATGTCTAATTTTATTTTATAATGGCTGAAAAATTCTTAGTCTCTATATTGTTCATTTTAGGATTTGATAGTTTTTCTCCACTATTATCCTTCATTCTCCACAATAACCACCCCCTCACCTCCTACCTGTACTATAATTGTAACCATTTTTCTCACTCTATATAAGTTGAAGAGAATCTTGGCAACATGCTGAAAACATATAATAGTTTTTTCTATTTGCTGAAACACATAATAGTTTTTTCTATTTCAAATTATGGAACTTATATAGTTTTTTCTCTATATAAGTTTAAGCAACATTTTAACATCAACTGAGTGATGAGCTAAGTAGGTTGTTGGAAACTAATAGTAAAATTCTTTGTAATGCAGATGTTGGTGAATTTTAAGTTGGTTTATTGGAAAGAAATGACAACAACAAATATATTAGGGGCAAGATCAAAGGAGGAAGGATATTGGTGTTGATAAACTTAATAAGTTAGTACAAAAAGGAGTATTAAAAGATAAAGGATGTTTTACAAATTTCTTGAAGAATTAATGAGATTCTTGAAAGATTTGGCTTATAATATGATAAGGACATGTTAATGATTTAACATATGGAAGAAATATGTTGAAACCTAGTATGAGCATGGTTATGATAATCCTGCAACTAAAGGTGAGGAAATTGATTATGATATCAACAATGAAGAGAGGTTATTCCAATTTTAGGTGGAACAAGATGATGAAGATTTTTTCATTATAGAGATGACTAAACTTGAAAAATTATATAGGTGATGATGAAAGTTATGCAACTGATAATGAAGAATATATTACTTCAAGAACTAATAAGAAGACATATGGGAAGAAAGTAGGTAGTGCTTTTAAATGCGATGACGTTATAGATAGGTTAGAAGTATTAGAAAATGTAGTAGTGAAGAGCAAAATTATTCAAAGAATTCACAAAGATAATTAAGGAGCTCACAGGGTTGGTGTAGAGAGTGTGAGGTTAGTGATGTTGAAGTTCAATCCAATATATATTGATGATGGTGGGTGCGAGGTCTCTGACACAAGGAAGAAATATATTTTTTAAAATCCAAAAGTGGACATGAAATATTTTCAGTTTGAAGTTAGCATGAAGTTTAAGGATGAGTTCAAATTGGGGAGGAAATCAAAAATTAATGAATTACAAATGGATGACATTTCAATGATAAGATTTAGTATAAGAATGGAAGCTGTTTGTAATCCACACTATCACGTTAGGGATTATGCTAATTGGATTGGAAATGAAAAATATCTTTGTAGTGAAGATATTAAAAAATGAACACACTTGTAAGAAAGTGCAAAGAAATAAGAAAGCTAGTAAAAAGTGGATAACAAATGAATTCTTACATAAGTTTAGGAGGAACCCAAATTGGCCAATTAATGAGATTATAGATGATCTTTAAAGGAAGTATGCATTGTAAGTGACTAAATCTCAATGTTATAGGGCTAAATAGGAAGCTATTATGATGCTACAAGGAATAATGAAAGGGCATTATGCAAAGTTCTAGTCATATGGACATGGACTGCAGTGGACAGATAAAGAAGGCTAATTCATCATCCAAAATGAACTTAACGAAAATTTTGGATAGCCAATGTTTAAGAGGTTTTACATGGAATTTAGTGCATTTAAGTATGGTTTTCTTAGTGGTTTTTGAAAAATAATATGAATACATGGATGTTTTTAAAGAAATTTCTTGGAGGTGCTTTATTAGATGTAATTGGGCACAATGGAAGTAATCAGATGTTTCCTATATGTTGGATTATGGTTGAGATAGAGAATTACCAATCTTGGCACTGGTTTTTAAGTCTTCTTAATGATGATCTATGAATTAGTGAGAATTTATGGACTTTTATAAGAGATCAACAAAAGGTCAACATTCTAATATTTGTGCTCTTTATTAATAAATGTGTTTTAAAGTATTATAATTACATTATAATGTTTTATTTATTCTTTTTTTGGTTTAAAGTTTAGTAGATGCATTAAAGAATTTCTTTCCAGAAGCAGAGTATAGAAAATATGCCCAACATGTTTATACCAATCGGTCAAAATTGCATAAAGGACATACATATAAGAGTTTGTTTTGGTAAGTGGTGAATTGCACAACGGAGGTGGAATTTGATAAAATAATGGAATAATTGAAGAATGTATCAAAAAAGACTTACAATGACTTCAAAGAAAGGAATCCTAATAGTTTTGTAAAAGCATTTGTTAGCATAAGGCTAAAGTGTGAAATTGTTCATATTAGAAACAGTTAATGGATTCATCTATGAGGTACAATAAAAAAGTTTGATCAAAATGCTAGAGGATATTCAAGTTGCTTTAATAACTCAAATTCATGATAAAAGAGATATAATGATCAAATCTATTGATGACATATGTCCAAAGGTGAGAAAGAAGATATAGATTGCACAATGGGAAGTAATGCACTATATCAACAAGACAAAGGAAAGTTTAAAGTAACACATTTTACAGATAATTTCATTGTTGATTTACAAGAAAGAATATGTCAATTTAGATTTTAGGATAACAGGAATCTCATGTAAGCGTGCATTTACTTGTACATTAAATCAGAGGGAGAATATTAATGGATATGTGAGTCGATGCTACAAATGTGAACGTTATTTGAAGAGTTATCAGTATGTCATGGAATCTATTAGTGGTCCAAAATTTTGGCCGAAGATTGAAAACTTACAGCCCATATTACCTTCTTTTATTAAAAAGATGCTTAAAAGGCCTAAGAAGGCTAAAAGAGGGATAAAGATGACAAACCATAAAATCTTAACAAGCTAAGCAAAGTTGGAGTTCTTGTGAGATGTTGACATTGTTTTGAAGTTGGTCACAACATTATTTATTATTTATTCCTAATTGGTAATAGTATATTTTATTTATGCCTAATTGGCAATAATATAATTTTTATTATGATGATTTATAGATGGGAAGAAGTCAAATTTGAGTGTTTGAACTAACACAAACTTCTCAAAATACAAATGCTCAAATAACAACTACAACATAGAGAAGATTCAAAGTAAGTGCCAAAAAATAACTCCAATAAAATCTCAAGTTGATGATGGTGAATCAACAACAAATGAACCATGCTTGAACTCTTTGTTGTGATTTGGATATGTATTTTAACTATGTGTTATTATATGGATATTTATATGTATATAGATATGTATTTAAACTTTGCGCTTGATTTAGATATAGATAAGGATGTTTAACTATCTTGGATAATTGATTTGGACATGGATAAGGATGTTTGACTATCTTGGATAATTGATCTTCAACTATTGCCTTTTTGTTATTTGTTTGTTGTTGTTTTAATTAAAGATGTTTCATAGACTTACTTCTTTATGCTAAATAAAATCCTTTTTCTCATATTATAGTTTATAACTATTAAAAGCTCTTTGAACTTCTTATTCTTAGGATTATGGCGTGAAATTTCAGTTAGGTTTAAAGATACATTTTTTTAAATCATTTTTTAAATATATTGAAAGTCTTAAACTTATATCATTAAATAATGGCCAATATTTTATTTACAATGTCAAAATAGTATAATCACAACACAAAATTCCTAACAATGCATTGCAAAATTTTCCAATTAGACATAGTATGGATATAGTGTTTACTATTTTATATCTAATCATGTTCGTTCTTGCTAATTAGTAATTGATTTATAATTCATTATGGGTAGAGAATTCCTTAAATCACTATTAATCAAGAACAGTAGAATATTCTCTTTAATTACTTTAGGATGATGAATCCTTTATTTGTTTACTTAACTATCTCCACATGGTTTATAGTGCATCCAAGTATTATCGACCGAATTATCCTACAACATTTTATAAATAGCATCAAAACACAATAATTCTCATATAAGATACTTTAGTAGTCTTAAGTCTAGGGATCAATTATACAACTATCATAATGAGGAAATCTATAGACACATAAGTAATATTCTATTTGGGATCCTCATAATTGGGTCAGTTTAGTGAACTTAGTCTCTAATAAGTACCCATACATTAGTTTAAATATCTTGATACTTTAATTTATAAGATCTATTTCTTTCTTCATAAGAAAGAAACATAATGTGTGCTAGTTTTACATTTCAATTAATATCCTGTCTTGATGGAACTACAACTAGGAATATTTAGGAATAATACATAAATATAAATTGAATCCCATGATTATGATCTAATTATAATTTCAATTATACAGTATTATTCCACAGATTTTACCTTTAGTAGTAAAACGTCAAATGTAATTAACATAATATATAAAGATAAAGAATTCCTTTATTAATTATAAATAAAATCGTTATAAATTAAAATTCAACCAACTGATTGGCTACAGGGGCATAAACTAACAATCTCCCACTTGCACTAAAGTTGGTTGCCTGCATATCTAACACTATATCCTTTCATATGTCAATCATGTCTCTTTTAAGACAATGGCTTTGTAAAAGGATTAGCAAGATTTTCTTCAGTGGGAACTCACTCCAATGTTATATCTTTCAGCTCCACTTTCTCCCTAATTAAGCAAAACTTCTTAAGTACATATTTGAACCGTTGATGAGACCTTAGTTCCTTTACCTGTGTAATGATGCCATTGTTATCACAAGACAATACTATAGGCTTAGCAATACTAGTAACTACTCCAAGTTCAGTAATGAACTTCTTGATCCAAATTGCTTCTTTTGTTGCCTCTAACACTTAAATGTACTTTACCTCAGTTGTGAATCTGCAATGGTTGGCTATTTTGAACTCTTCCAACTTATCGCACTACCATTCAAAGTGAAGATATAGCCTAACTATGATCTACTATCGTCTGGATCTGACTGAAAACTAGGATATGAATACCCTTAAACTCTCATTTCAACTCCTCCATAGACTATGAAAACATTTTTAGTTCTTCTTAAGTACTTTAAGATGTTTTTTATAGTCGTCCAATGAAACTCACCTAGATAGGCTTGAAACCTCTTATGCTTACTTGTTATGCTCAAAGCATAAGAGACATTTGATCTAGTACATAACATCATATACATGATTAATCTAATTGATGAAGCATACGAAAAACAATCATTTTTATTTCTCTCTTCTTGTGTCTTAGGACACATACTCTGTGACAGAGAAATTCCATACGATATGGGTAAGAATACCTTCTTGGAATTCTCCATGCTAAACCTCTTTAGCACTTTGTTTATGTACGTCGATTAAGATAACCCAAGCAATATGTTTAGTCTATCTCTATAGATCTTTATTCACATAATATAGATTGCTTCTCCCATATCCTTTACATAAAACTTCTTGAATAACTAAATCTTTACAAATTGGAGCATTGGTATGTCATTTCCAATTAGCAATAGGCCATCCATATATAAAACTAAGAAGACAATTGCACTCCCACTAACCTTCTTATAGACATATAGTTTGTCCACACTTTTTGATTGTCTCATCAAAATGGATATTCTAACTACGTGACACTTGCTTTAGTCCATAAATAGAATTTTGTACTTGATTAGGAAATCTCTTAGATTAAAAACCTCAGGTTATGTCATATACACATCCTTTAGTAAATTCCCATTAAGAAATGTTATTTTAACGTCCAACTGCTAGATTTCATAATCATCATATGTGACTATAACCAATGAGATTCTTGTAGATTTCAGATATCCAAGCACGATAAGGAAATCTAAATGGTTGTAACTGTAACATGTATCCAAGAGATTTGGTAGGAGAGAATCAACAGAAGATTTGCAAAGAGATATAGGTTTAACTTCTCTCACTAAACTTACAATTACAAGTATAAGAGAGCAGCTGATTGTCAATTAGATGGAGAAGAAATGTAGTACGAGGCTAGTGGTTTCTTAAAGACTTTAATATGTCTCCAAGAAAACTCCAGATAAGGACACAAAATTCTACTCAGATAAGATTGGGCTCCTCGTGATTCCTAGGTGACCTAAAACAAATCCAAATAACAGGAATGTAGATAACATGTTTGTAACAAGAGTGAAAATTACAACATATACCTAAAGAAAAAAGTTAAAAAAAAACAAAAGGCTACTCTTAAACATTTGGCAATCAACAGGGAAGTAGATAACAACATGTTTGTAAACCAAAGATTTCAATCAATAGAGGGCAATCATCCAAAACTCCACAAAAGAGAGAAATTGCCTGAAAGGTTTAAATGACGGCTGAGGATTGTCCAAATATCTCTAGAAACCATCTAGCCATTAGGACTAAGCATAAAGACCATGTAGAAGTGTTAAGGAACTTTCAAAGGTAGGGTTAGTACTCACCTTATGGGACTGAACCTATGTGTCGCTACAACACATCGAATCGCGATCACCGATAAAGAAGAAGATGATGCATGCTTCAAGATAAAGATTCCACACCTGGGTAATGTCCACCAGTGTGGGTTAGAACAAGTCTCTCATCGATCCAACCCTAAATAGGAAGACCAATGATTAAGAAGAAGAAGAAGAAACATGATTCACGATAGGAATTTCATACTTGAGTATATATCACCAATACAAAGATGAAGAAGAAGCTCGATGGCTCTACCCTACTTCGGAAGCTTTTGGAGTTTCCTTTAAATGGGAGGGGTTTCTTTACTCTCTAAGGAAAATTCACTGAATTTGATTGTTAAAGCATTTGCTTTGTTTCTGTGTTTCTACGTTGTCGTTTAATGTATTAGTTTGTATCTATGTTTATTATAGTGTCATTTAACTGTTTCATGGTATTATAACGTTGTCGTTTTTACCTTATCCTTAATGTATAGGAGGATTCCAGAGCATGTATGTTTATATTTTACTTATTCAATAAATTTTAATTTTTCAAAAGAAAACTTTTACCCATTAACCTTACTTTATGCATATATACATTTCCATCCATGTCAGTTTTTTTTCTTAAAAACCCTTTTGCGTCTAATAATTACAATACCATCAGGTCAATCCACCAAATTTTGTACTTGGTTAATGTTTATGGATTTCATTTGAGATCTTATGGCTTCATGCCGTTTTAAAAGTAGTGATTTGCTTATCATAAATGAGTAATACATTATCCTTCTTCTTTTTTTCATATGTAGATCTAATTAGTGGGGATGGTGTATCCTACTAGTGCATTACAGACTAAATATTTCTTGAACCCTTGGTTGTATAGCATATGTATCAACTAGAGGCCCTTGTTCCTTCTGAATGTGAATTTGTGGCTCCTGAAATTTCTAATTTCTACCTCACTTCTACTACTTTCTTTAAGAATCAATTCTTTTTCTAAGAGTGTAGTGTCTCTTAAGACAAACACCTTTTGCTCAAGAGGATGGTAAAATTGATATCTGATACTCTCTTTTGGATACTTCACAAATTTGCATTTATTTGATTTAGCTTGAATTTTATCAAATATTGCACACTTCACATAAGCTTCACATTCCCAAATCTTTAAGTATGATAACCTTGGTCTTCTTCCAATCCATATCTAATATGGTGTTCTACCAATCCATATCTAATATGGTGTCTTGTCAGCTAATTCTCTATTTAGAGGTAAAAAGCAGTTTCAATAGCATATCCCTAAAAGGAGACAGGAAGGATTGCATGACTCATCATGGAACGTACCATATCTAATATAGTACGATTTCTCCTCTTATATGTTCCATTATGATGTGAAGTTTTGAGATGAGTCCATTGTTAAAGCATCCCATTCTTTTTAAATAAACTAAGAAACTCGACCTCGATCTGCTCTAAGTGCCTTAATACTTTTTGTAGCACCCCACTCCCACCGACCCGACCTCGACATCGAGAGGGCTGTCCGAGCTCGTGCCCGCGTGAGCGGCGTGCTAGAACGGTCGATCATTCCATCCGTTCGGTAAAAATTGCCGATCAATGTAGCATCCGATCGGCACAGGCGTGCGGAATAAGAACATACTGCTCGGCCATT
>JANKYE010000004.1:17088855-17110996 GCA_032467995.1 Erythroxylum dillonii | reverse complement strand
TCATTATCATTGCCCACAGCCCCCTCTCTTTTTCGTCTTGCCATATCCTAGGTTTGTTGACAGTACTAATCCTAACAGGTATGGTCAACCAAAGGGTTATGCATATTTAGAATTCCTTGCACTAAATTGAATCGTTTTCTTCTCTTTTGACAACCTTGAAGGGGTTGCTTTGAGATAAGGTAGGAAGGTGGAGAGAAGTTCGTTAGTTTGTTGGTAATAATTAACCTTACTTTATATATAAACTGCCTATCACTTGTGTCTCTTTTTATTGTTGATGTTTGATACAAGATAAAGATACACAATTTGTATGTATTATATATGTGTGCATTATTTTGTATGCTAATTGAAAACAAAGAGCACTAGTGGTCATAAATAGTAACCTTTGGCCTCTTAGCTACATAAACTGTTTCTTCTATTGCTTGGACTTTGTACATAATTCGTCTTGTTTATATACTTCAGGATTTTTTTCCACTGGCTAGTTATATCTTTGATATGTGGTTGTTTCTTTGGTGACCATTTTGGTTATATGATCTTCTAAGTCTTGACTTCTATCTATTTATTGCCATAAGTTCTTATGGTATCAATGATCTTGACTATTTTACATGACCTCTAAAGTATGCAGGACATGGAACATCCATTTAAACCTATGAAAGCACTTAACATGGAATTTGGCCCTTTTTGTTAGTGTGCAAGAGTTGATACATTATTTGACTGTGCTATGTAACAATGATTCTTCGGTTTGCATCCTCATACATAGATGTTGTTGCTTAAGCTTACCTTATACAAATGTTATTACTCAAACTAAACCTGTATCAAAACCGCCTACCTATATTACGTTGACCAGAGATTATTAGCATTGATATTGTTATAATTACACCTATAATATCTCCTATAATTGAGAGATTTCATAGATTTAATAGCTAGATTACTTCCTAAATAGTCCTAGGAATTTTGTATATAAACCCTTGTTCCTATGTACACAAAATCATGTAATACAAATTATCTTTAACTTTCATCGAATTACATGTTTCAGCATTATATATATTGTGATGGAATTTAACTGATTTCAACATTAACTTTTTTTTCCAAAACTTTTTACAATTTCCTACAAGTTTCTTATATTATCGATCATTCCTAACTAAAAAAGCATATAAAAATAAATTGAAAGGAGAAAAAGGAACTTTGTAGCACTTTTCAAATAAGATAATACTAATACATTAATTCCGAAAATATTTGTACAAAATACTATTTAATATTAATCCATATATTAATATAGTAAATGTATTTTTTCTAATATATACATTGCTATGTAACACCCAACAACTACAATAAAGATGATCTAATTACAAAACAATGTCCTTAACAGTAAGTCATCTCTTTAATTCTTTAATGTATTATTGATCTCCTACTGCTCATTGATTACATCTATACTTCTTTTTGTGATTTTTTTTATCATGCCATACAAGTCTCTCTAATGCACGTCTCAACACTCACGTCTCTCAGATTCAATCAATCACCTCACCGCCTCATCTTTATTTCTATCACCACCACGCCACCAATCACCAGCCACTCCTGCCCCCCGTCGTAGTGCACCAGGCAGCATATAACGTATTACGGTACTCTTTCTCTGCTCAAATTTGGTTCTGTCATATTATTCATATTCATGAACAATTGAACATGTATGATTGCTTGGAGAGGATTATGGATTTGTAGTTGTGATCTGACTGAGGAATTGAACAATAGAACATGCATGCACATTAATTGTTTTGCGAAATACCCCATTAGAGCTAGAGCTATCTGATATAGTAATCCTACTGTTCCTAAAACAATATATAAACAATGACAATATAGACTTATTTACTTTCCATAATAATCTTTGCTTCTTGGTGCTTTTCCTATGTTAATTTCATGGAATCGGATTGATTAATGTTGGTGGATTCAAGGTAGCATCAAGACTACAAAATCTAATTCCAAACCAAACCCAATTGACTCTTTTTGTTCTATTCTTACAAGCATAAGTGCATTTTGATATATATAAAAACATGTCCTAAATCTCTTTCAACTCATTACATAAGTTAAATGAAGCAATATCACACATTTATAAATCATAATAAAAACAATCACTATTTGGAAAAAAAGATAATTTTTACTTACTAATTTTTCTTTTATTAAAATATTACATTTACTTTCTCAAATGTTTACTAATTTAATAGTTAAATGCTAAACGTCAAAAAATATTCTAACACTTAATTTGGAAGTGTTTTAAGAAAAACCTCTAAAAGCATATTTACAATAACCATAATCTTATATCTTTAAACTCAAACCTACTTTGTAAGAATCTAAGTATTAGAAATTACATAATATCACATTTCATCTTTGCCAAGTTCATATTGTAACTATACAAAGATAAGTGTTTTTCTTTTTTCAGACGGTATGTATTTTCGGCTTAAACAAAACTCTCATTTCCTATAGATCTATAGAAGTATGAATTCTAAAAACAGAGGTTTCCTTTTCTTTTTGTGAACCTGAAGATTTTACACAAAGCAATGATATGCATTTTATCACATTGTTGGCTATCCAACACGCATTCATTATGCATACGATATCAACATGTATGCGACCCCTTTTATTTGTAGATGGAAAATACAGTAACATTGTTTAATAGTATCCATGCTTCTTTCATGTAACTCGTTACGAATTTTTTTGCCATATTATGTTGCGAACTTTTGCAATTCAATTCCAAAATTATAATCAATAACAAGCTAATATTTTAATCAAATTAAAGAATAAAAGATGGCTTTGATACCAATATTAGTAAATTAGGGTAGGATGATTTCTCGAAAGTCAAGATCACTAAATTTTTATGAAATAATTAACACATAAATCATAGTAAAGTATGAATCTTAATTCGTACCTTATTCCAAAATCACAATAGATTGCTAGAGTTTGCAATTTGCCTTTCAGCAAATTATGCTGACATTGATAATCTTCTCACTCTCCTACGTGTCTTATTGTGGTTCAGATGCTGTGATCTTTGCCTCACTATGTCAATAGCTGCAATTTTGATCTTAAGAGCTGACTAAAAAGTAACTAGAATAGGGAGAGAGATGAAATTCAAGGCATTTCTCACGGAGAGTGGTGTTGGCCTTTTGGAAAGGAGGTTCTTGCCAGCACTAGACAAGATGGGCAAAGTTTGTCACTTGTTGCTCACAAGAGACCATGCAATTTTCCTGCACAACCTTCTTAACGGTGATGGGGTTCAATCCATTGCACAGTTCTGCAAAGAGGCTCTATTTGATGACTATCGTATTTCTAGCCAGAACGAAGATAAAATTGCTTTTGTTATTGATGTTTCCCTTCTTCACCGTGCTGTTCGTAGTAGTGTCAGCATCTGTAGTGAATTTGGGGGTGGTGGGGCACCTACAGATCGCCTTCAGATTAAACTGGTGAAAAAGCTGTCTCCCAACTGTACTCAACCAATGCCTTTTCTGACCTTTGAAACTAAGGGTTACAAGTCTGCAGTTATTCAAGATGTTCCGATTTCAAAACCATTGTCTCGGGTTCAACTTCTGGAACTTCAAGCTGCTCTTGACATGGCTCAAGACCTGCCTCAGACTCTTGTTCAAGTTCCAAATTTGAATCAATTGCAGAACTTTGTGGATAGAATGAGGCATGTTGGAGATTTGTTAAATGTCTCCATAAGCAAGTATGGGGATCTGCATCTTCAGATCTCCACAACTTTGATCACACTGGGTGCTGAATTTCGTAAAATGTTGGTTATTGGAGATAAAGCTCAGGAGCCACTGGAGGACCAAAATCTAAGTGCACAGACTCGCTCACAAAGGGCAATTTTGCGTGGAGATGCTCTGTCAGTGCAAGTAAGTGGTAGACATTTCTCCAAGAGTCTTCAGTGCCACCTGGCAAAACCAGACTGTACTTTCTATGGGATTGCTCCTCAAGGTGTTTGCTTGACAGTGATTTTTCAGTTCTTCATTCCTGGAACTCGCCAGACAGATAAGTCCATCAGTTTGCATTGCAGGCTCCCTGTGCTTGATCCATGATCAAATTGATATTTAACTTTGTACTAGTGTGGGGAGTTTGTTAATAAATCTGACTTGCCTAATTGCTGTTGTGGAAGCTTCTTCAAGACGTGACTGTTTGAATGCCAAGAATAGACAAATTTGCTGCATTAGAATCTTTCATTCTCTATTCTTGTTCTCCTATCTTTTATCTTCCCTCATTTTGGATGTACATTTAATTGCCTTTAACAATGTTATGGGATATCAATTAACAATCAAGGAATAGTCATATTAGAATATACTTAGGTGTTTGTTGTTCTTTTCGTCCTTTCTCTCTTTATTTTCCATAATCACAATTTTGAGTAACTGTGCCATAAAATTTCTCGAGTGGTTTACTATTGCCACGAAGTTGTGGATTGGCGCAGTTCTTTGAACTATTATTTTCTTTCTTAAAAATCATAATTACTTGTTTTTTGCACACATTTGAGTAAATTGACTCTGTTGAAACTTGAACGTAATTCATATGTAGGACACATATGTAATACATAACGGTTCACTGTTTGTTCTGACTAAGAACTGCAAATTAAATTCGAAGGTATTTAGTAGTATGTGGTGATGCATCGATATGCATGTTGCTAATTTATTAAATAGCCATTTCATTAAAAAAAAAAAAAACTCCTGAATCCATTTCCTAATTGTATCCTTGTAGGCAAACTGGTGACCCAATGATAGGAAAAAGAGTTGCAAATAAGTTTCTTTCAATCAGTACCAATAATCTGTACAGGAACATGAACCATGCCTGAAATGATGAAATCAAAGTTCAATCTGACAATCTATACATATTCTGAGATTCTTCACGACTCTAATTGTGATGCCAGTTCCTGAACTGACGAGCCCAGATGCAATAGCTAACTTCTCACCGTGTCCGTATAGTCAGGCGAATAACCTACCAGTTTCAAGTCAGCTATCATTTCCTCTAACTTCATAAATATTTCTTTAGTTTGAGGGTGTGATAGGTCATCAGCCACAAATGTGTGGACAGTACCGTTCATCTCTATCAAGCTACAACCTGGAATTTTCTTGACTCCTTTAGCCATCATCACTTGTCTTAATTCCCTCAAATTCTTCCATTCTTTGCAAGCTGCATATATGTTACAAAGCAGAACATAAACAGCCCCATTATCTGGCTCTAACTGAAGTGTCTGTTCAGTTGCCATTTCTGCTAATTTTGGATCTTTATGAATTCTGCAACCACCAAGAAGAGCTCCCCAAACAATTGAATTTGGTTTAATAGGCATGTTTATAAGTTCAAGAGCTTCTATGAGATGTCCTGCTCGGCCAAGAAGATCGACCATGCACCATAATAAGCTACATTTGGCTTAATTCCATAACGGGTGGTAATGCTAGCAAATAATTTTCGTCCTTTATCGACCATTCCAGTGTAAGTGCAAGCAAAGAGTACACCGATATAGGTTACTTCTTCCGGAATGATTGAAGCTTTCAGCAATAAGGAAAACATATCAAGAGCTTCTACTCCATATCCATTCACTACAAGGCCAACAATCATGGTTGTCCATGTACATTTGTCACGATTAGGCAAATTCTTATAAACGACTTGTGCCTTCTCATATTTGAAGTGCATGTCTATAAAGGCGTTCCCCACACAGGCGTCGATCTTGACCTTATTCTTGTACATGTATGTTTTGATCCACTCTCCAAGTTCCAGTGCCCCAGGTTGTACACACGCTGTACGCATATTGACCATGGTTCTCATCGGGTTTTATATTTGAAGCTTGCATCTCACGAAAGAGTATCAAGGCTTCTTTGAAGCAGTTTGCTCCAAGGTACCCATCTATCATAGAAGTCCATGAGACTCTCTCTTTCTGGCATCTGATCAAAATACTTCGTTGCCAAATTAAGCTGGCCTGTGTTCAAGAAACTAACGACAACTGCAGTTGAAACCACATCCCGATTCCCCATATTCTCAAATTTTCCAAATGCATAATTCATTTGATCACAAGCTGAAACATATAAATCAAAGCATTTGACACGATCAAATATTCCTCAACAACCCATATGTAATGTAATTGTGAGCATGTTTGCCACATTCAATATCTCTCAACTTAGAGTAAGCTGACAGTATAGAAACCGGAGGAACTGAAGTGGATGCCACTCCCTTCATCATCTCATAAAACAGCTTCCTAGTTTCATGATACCGCTTTATTCTATTGTACCCAGAAAGCATTGCATTCCAAGTAACCACATCACTCTTACAACTCATATCAAACATCACACGAGCCATACCGATTAACCCACGTGAAGAATAAATGTTGATCAACGCATTTTGAACAAAGACATTCGCATGATACCCGTATTTCATCACACGGCAATGTAACTTCCAAACTCCAAAGCAACAGCCTTTGTAAAGCCCTTAAACAAGAACGGATAAGTGTAGCAATTGGGTCGAATATCTCTCTTCAACATTTCTATGTACATTGATAGTCCAGCCTCGGGACAATTAATCCTTGAGTACCATTTGAACATCATATTCCAATAGAAGACGCTTGGTTGATTTACACCTATTTATACCCTTCAATCATCAACGTTTTTAAAAGACAAAAACACCAACAGTTACGATTGGACAGTTTACATAAAACAGTCCAATAACTAAAGAACATAATCCATTTACATGAAATCCAAGCACCATACCATTCAATTATGTCCATCTTCATTCAAGCCATGTAAGGCTCACGTCCAGCAACTTCCATTTACGTCCAAACCATGTGATTTACGTCCCGATGCATGATGTCCAAATAATTAACTAATTAACTTGTAAATGGTGTCCAGCTTCATGTAAGCCACGCAAACACCATGCAACAGCCATGCATTTTATGTTTCATGTATACTCCATGCAACGCACCATGCAAGTGTGTCCAGCCTTCCATGCATTTTACCAAAAAACGTTGAAGCACCAATTATATTTCCAATAACCAACGCCAACACTGAAGCTGTCACATTTTCCAGCATATATCATGTAGTGTTTTGTGGCCACATATATATCATCAAAGACACCTTACAACTTTGTCAAAACATGCCACTCTCATGTTGTCAAAGTTGCATTATACTGGTGTTCACCAAACATCGAAAAGAAGGTCTCACAGGAGGTGTGTAGGTGAATGTAAGTGGGCCGCCATTGAGATCATTTTCTTGACACATGAAAAACAATAGTTAATTGAAAAGTTGTTATGAGTTTCGTGGGAGATTAAGAAATGGTCATTAAGTAAGAGTCATAATAAACAATTTATACCAATAGATTAAGACTAGCATCCGTAACACATCATGTCCAATCATATATTTAGGATGTCAAAATAATTTTGACTAATCTTTTTATGTTTGATTTTTTCGTATAATTCAATCATTTCATTATACAATATTTCAATTAGATATAGAGTACGGAATTAATATCTACTCTATTTGAGTCCAATCATATAAGTTCTATGTCATTAATAAATAATAATTGGTTCAATTAATTATATTTAAAAATTATTTTCAAAGTATCATTTTACCTTGACCAAGCATTTCGTGAATCAATACTAATCGAGAGCAACGGAATATTCTCTTCAATTACTTTAAGGTAATGAATTATATATTAATCACTCAATTACTTCCATATAGTTCATATTATAACCAATGACTACCTACTGAGTTATCCTTGACTAGGATAGCTCATAAGTAGTATCAAAACATAATAATTTCTATATAAGATAACTTTGGAGATCTCAAGTTAAATGATCACTTGTATAAGCATCACAACAAGAAGTTTCAAAGACATACTAGCAATGTTTTAAATGGATTTCTCATATAGGGTCAGTTTAGTGAATTAGTTTTCTATCAAGCACCTACACATTTATTTAAGTATCTTCATACTTTAGTCTATAAGATCAACTACTTCCTTCATAAGAAAAAAAAATAATATGTGCTAGTCTTTTTATGTTTTATTAATATCTAATTTTAATAAAACAATGAATATGAACAATTTGGAAAAATATATAAATGCAATATAAATTTCATATTTATAATCTCATCAAAATTTCATTTGTAATGAATATTTATCTCGAGAACTTTGACATACATATATAAATTTATATAAGATAAAAAAATATTTAAATAATTATGTTATTAAACTACCAATCAATTAATTGTAGGGCATAAACCAAATGATAACACTTATATTGTTTGTTTAGTGATCTAATGAGAATGTTGAGAGACAATTCTAAAATAGCAAGCTTCGGATTTTGGCCAATGACGCCCAAACTATTGTTGTTTATCCTCAGGTATTGGAGACTTTAAAAATGGTGGAATAGCTCCAAACAATTTAATGTTAGAAAGATCCAAAGTTTGAGGTTTTCAAAGAGAGCTAAGCTTTGGCAACAACTAACCAAAAGTCTTATTGCTTTGCAACTGCTAATATTTGCATAACCACAAAAATTGAAAGATGAATATATTGCGTCAACCTTAAGATGATATTGCCTAGTTATGGAGGCTATATGTTACTAAAGAAGAAAGCTCTTCCATTCTTTTTTGTTGAAGATATGACATTCTAAGAAAGAGGACTTTCAAAATTAAAACTAAAGGAGAACTTGGACAACCTAGACTTTTGTAGGCTTTCATCGATGTTCCTTCTTTAAGCAGTAAATCAAAAGGTAATAAAAGAAATAAATTCTTAGGAGATGAGTGGCTCATCAAATGTAGAAAGAAGAATCAAAAGACCACTTGATATTTACACATATCAAAGATTTGTGAGATGTCCTACATGTTGGGAAACCAATCATGACTGAATTACAGGAGTAATGAAAAATAAAAATTTTATGGTTTTCGATAAGATTGCAATAATTGAATATTTAAAAAACATGAATCGTTAAATAAAGGAATCTTATCTCATTCAAAAGTTTTGGTGAAACCTTTTTTGAGGTGTCAATCATGAGGTGTTCACCCGTTCAACCTCTAATAGTATCTGCAGAGTAGTAAAAAGAAACTTAATTCTCTGAGAGGAATTAAAGAAGAGTGCTAACTTCATTAGGTTGATTTTTTATATATAGAAAGAGCATTAGGGTTTTATTTTTATTAAAATTAAATATTTTAATTATAACTAAAGTACAACTTGAATTATAATTTAATTTAAATTAAATAAAATTAAATAGCTCATATTTGATCCATGAAGTATCTCAAATTTTACAATAAATTTAACTTAACTTAAATTATTTTTTCTCTTTTTAACTGCTCTTTATGCGTGACTTATTAGATTCCTAATATGTTAGCAATGATTATAAATTCTAATTATAATTCATAATTAGATTTAATTCTCCAATCAAGCAATTTATAATTATAGATCAAAATTGACATATAATAATATATCATGACCATCCAAATATTAGAAATATCATGGTGGTTTGACTTAATTTGTCTATATATAATTATGATGTATAATTTAATCCTTTTTTATTAAATGTTCCAATTGGACATAAAGTATACATATAATATCTACTCTTTTTAAATCCAATTACATTTGTTATTGCTAATTAGTAATTGATAAAGACACTTTTTTCAAATGTCAATTCATTCTGGTAAGAGAATTTCTTAAATTACTACTAATCAAGAATGGTAGAACATTATCTCTAATTACTTTAAAGTGACAAATTCTTTATTGACTTACTCAATTATCTCTATATGGTTCATATTGTATCCAAGTACTATCAACTAAGTTATTTTAAATATGATAGGCCAAAAATTACATCAAAACACAGTAATTCTTACAAAAGATAACTTGGCAATCTCAAGTCTAAGGATAAAATATATAAGCATCATAATGAAATAATCTACAAACAAAAATAATAATTTATTTGAGATCTTCATAATCGGGTTAGTTTTATGAACTTATTTGAGATCTTCACATATTTATTTAAGTATCTCCATACTTTAATATATGAGATTAATTACATTTTTCATAAGAAAGAAATATAATGTGGGCTAATTTTATAATACAATTAGAAACATTTTAGGAATAATACAAAAAAGCAAATTGAATTTTATAATTATGATCTCAATATGATTTCAATTGCACAATAATCATTATAGAGATTTTATCTTTATTATTAAAATATCAAATGTAATTAACAAAATATTGAAAGATAAATATGCCTTTATTAATTAAATAATAATGTTATATATAAGATTGCAACTAATCGATTAGCTGTAAAGACATAAATTAACACTACAGTATTAGATAGAGTATTAAAGAGAGGTTGAATGGGAGGCCACCCAAGACAATAACAACATTTTCAGGTGATCAAGTGATCACAACCTAACTATAAATGTCCATAGAGTCTTCATCCAAATAGTGTTAAATTTCATGTGGATCATATGATATTGCCTTTATACTTACCAAAGTCTCCAGTTGCGAGGCTCATAAGAAAGGGTGTTTAGCTAAACAGAGAGGGATGGTAGTCGTAACAAACAAATTTAAAGAAAGGCTAATATTTAATTCATACTCACTTCACCCTCTCTCTCACACACACCCACATTCCCACACACGTGCCTACACAGGCACAAACATATATAGACATATATGCACACATTCTTTTGCATTGCCACACTCTTTTTGGTGCCTTTGTCTTGCCCATTTTTCACGTCCCATACTAGTAAGATAGCTTTACACAACCTCGACTTCACTAAAAAGTATTTATGTCTTGAATCTAGTAAATTTAAGTCTTGTGACCTCACTTTTAAAATCATAATCCAAATCTACAACTAGATCACTCTGAAAATTATGTTGAGAAATTAGGGTTTATCTTT
Source organism: Erythroxylum dillonii (assembly GCA_032467995.1). Classification (NCBI taxonomy): domain Eukaryota; kingdom Viridiplantae; phylum Streptophyta; class Magnoliopsida; order Malpighiales; family Erythroxylaceae; genus Erythroxylum; species Erythroxylum dillonii. The sequence continues at coordinate 17,100,125 of JANKYE010000004.1, read as the reverse complement.
TGTTTTTTCATTGAGGATTATGTTCTTGTTACTATAGTGATTATAGCAATTGTATTTGTTTTAAGAAATTTAATGGTCCAATTTCTTGATATTTTAGGTTTAAAGGTAAGATTGATTGCTCTGTCCAACTTTAGAATTGCTTCTTGTTTGGTCTTGATGTTGAGTTTCTTTATGTTGACCTGCAAAGAAGAAGAAAAAACTTTTGCATACCCCAATCCTTACACTTTGTTCACTTGGATCTCAAAATGCATTAATTTTGGTTGTAACTATCACTTGTACGTATCGCTTATGATTTGTTGTTCCTATATTTGACTAGTGTTTCAATACATACAATCAAGATTGTATTTTAGTGTTGTCTATTCTTTCTTCCTTTTTTTTTTCAAATATGAATTGTTCTTGTAAGGGTATGCTTATAATAAGTCAATCATGACCTTAATGTGTGGGAGTGCTTGTACTTGTCTTTTGTAGCAATGAGTTAGATCCTTTATTCATTTAACAATTCAATGATTTGAAGGGATTCATAACTACCTAAAGTTTAATGTCTACTAGACTATGCTTTTCAAAAAATGTGATGATGTGTTTACTCTACTTGTTTTGATTTTTGGCCTAAATTTCAAGTTTTGCTTGACATTAGTTTGAATTTCATAGAAGTTTCCTTATTCCTTTGAACTTCGAAGGAGGTCAACGCTTCAAGCTTTCATTTTAGTGACCTTTTATTTGTATTTTTGTTCTTCTGAATGCATTTAACTTCATATGGCACCTTTAATGTTTCTCATAAGAGAAATTCTGATTATACATGAGAGATATTAATTTGTACGAACATTCATAGAATAAATCATATTTTCATATGGGTTAGGGAGGCAGAACATTTTACAAGTATCAAAGTCCAATTATAGTTCAAGAAGAAAAAGTATAACAAAGTCAACAAAAGTAATGATTTTAAATGACGAAAAGATTAATTTCATTTTTTAATTTTGTATAAAATAAATTTTAGTTAACACTTATTAATTTGTTAATCATGTTATTTACTAACTATACCGATATCTTTACTATGAACATCAACTATATAGAACTCGGTGTAACGGGCTTGTGTTATATGAGGCCCAAGACGAATCGACTATTCCACATCTAACGTACAAAACCCCCCTGTTTGGTTTATCAAAAAATCAAGAAAATGCCAAAAAACGTAAGAACTTTCATATTAATATGCTGTTAACAAGCAATGCAATTTGATGCAACTTAAAAGGTAATATCTAGATAGCATCTCCTTTCAATTTTCATTCTTTATATATTATCCTATCCCTAAGTTGTTTTACCATACCCCTTTTCGGATTCTTCCATCTTCATATTATTCAATCCCTAATGACATGCTACATTTAGTTTTCTTTTGCTCATTTAGATCATTGTAATAGTCATCGACGTGTGACAATCCAATGCATTGTTTTGCTAGCTAATATATGCTTTTGGATGGCTTTGTCCTTACTACATGGTATTGTTCATGTGGAATGATTAAAAAAAATAATGCAAAGATTCTTTCCTATGTCTATTTAGAAGAATTCCTGAAAAACCTTAAGTTCTGGGTGACACACCTTACTGAATGTTAGGCGCCACAGGCTTTCAATATTTGCATGTGAATGTGTTTGACATTGGACATTGGATACTAATTAAAGAAAGCTATACATTGAATTGGAAATCATATATGGTTATGAGGGGTTTGCGGCAAGTCAATCTATACTTGCACATCTGTAAAGGAATCTATCTGACATTCACAGTTATCAATTTCACAGGAAGTTCTGTTGGAGAGACCATAGGTTATATCCGCACAAGTGTTACACGCATGGGACCTACCAGCTAACACATTTGGTGCAGCTTATGCAAGATTCATGGGGTCAACGAATTTCTCCCCGAATGACCGTCCACCAGTTCGGTTCATGGAAATGGATGAGCTTGCTTATGTTGCTATGCGCGCTCGTGAGGCTCATGACTTCTGGCACACCCTTTTTTACCTGCCCACAAATTTAATCGTGGAGTCAGCCCTCAAGGTGAGAGTTTAAGCAGATGTATATTCCAATGTGCTTTATGTCTGTAATGGGCGGTAGTGCCAGATTTAATGATAAACAGAGGAGACTATTCTTCCAACAACAATTCCCATGGCCATGCGGGCTGGTGTGCAGTGTACGGATCTAATGTGTTAACACCATCAGAAGCACTTCCACGAGGATTTGGAAGAACTTCGTAGAAAATTGGGGATTATTCCTAACCCCTCCCTACTCCTTAATCATATGTGATTCAGCCAGCACAATTATTCAAGTTCGAATCTAAAAAAATTAATAAACCATTTAACAATTTATCTCCTTTTTTTTTTTTTTTGCAGCTGCGCTCATTTTCCTACCTTAACATGCTTAAATCTCCAATGAATTGCTTATTACCTTTACGTAATAATTTCAGATTCACAATTCGTGATTCAGAAATGCCAATCAAAAAGTCACAATTGGTCGCAAATCACCAATAAACCCTCAATTCCAAAACCACAAGATACAATGCAAAAACACAAACAGACATCACATTCTCAATAAGATTCAGTAAAGCCAAAATCGAACTCTCTGAATCTAACAATAAATTAACATAGTAACACATGTGCCACATACTATGAACCATAATCCTCCCCCACCCCATATTTGTACCATCACGAGCGTCCCATCAATAATAAACCTAGTAACCATAATGTCAACATTTAAATAAACAGGGGAAAACAAGCAGATCTAAAAGCAACACATAGATTAGCTATCCGTAAAACGAAATGAAGAGACATCAAATTTTGGAGAACAATAGTAAGTTAAATTTAAGTTTAGAAGCGAAGATATGAGTAGGGGTTTCGTTGGATTACTCATACCAGAGTGAGAAGATTATCAATGTCAGCATAATTTGCATGAGAGTAAGGCAAATCGCAAACTCTAGCAATCTAGACTTTGAATTTAACGATCCGGATCAAGTAGACAAATCAGAATGGATTGAGCATAAAAAAAATTTTCGAAGTACGTAAACCCAAAACAAAAAAAGAAAAAAAGAGAAAGTCCATAGCGATTGATTTCCTTTTCTTTATGCTGCATTTCCTGGGAAGCGAACCAAAAGTTAGGGCTAACTGGAAGAAACTGACCTGAGTTCGCGCCTTCTCGCCCCAAAGTCTGGGCTGTCCAGACGAAGGATGGAGGGAAATGAATAGCAGAACAAAAATGGTAATTGTATTTAAGGTTCAGGGGTAAATTTGGAATTCAAAGATATAAACATTAACATTATAGCTTGGGAGGCTCTTTATCAAATTATGGCTACAATATGCACTGCACTGTTTTATTTTTGTACTTTGGAATTATTTACTTTTTGTTCTATTTTACTCCTCTATTTGTGCTTATGGTTTCTAAGCCAATTTGTTACTCGCATCAGCTGTTAAGTAATTGTAACTGGTAGTCTGAGTCTAATGCCTCCATTTCTATGGATTTCCTTCGGTTACTCCGTTGTTTACAGAGCACGTAAATTAGCTCTGACCATTGCAGCTTCTGAAAATGCTAAGAGAAATGAAATTTGATAAGTAACATCTTCTAACATTCAATGAAGTTCCGTGCTTTGTTGCTATATACAATCCATTTTCCAGAAACTAGGTCTTATAATTTACCTATTATTACCTGGGTTGGTCTTTTGCAAGATGAAGCTTGTTCAATATCTCCTGCAGTCCCTGCAGAGCGATCTTGTAATGCTCTTCTGATTTCCTACCTTCCTCAACAACCTGCACAATGCGTTTGTACAGATGATCGTACCTGTGAACCGGATTGTTGATATCAATACCAGCACAATTGTGATTAAGAACGTATGACCGCTTTATATCTTTTCTCCATCGCGTAAGAATGTACTGAGGTGGGATCTCCTCCACTCCATTATGTTTAAACACACTCAAAGCATGCCTGCACAAATAACCCCGAATATTGAACAATCCACAGATACAAAGAGCATCCATTTCTAAGACATTATAGATGACCTCAAAATCTTTTCTTTGTTGTCCACCTCCCCCTACTTCAACTTGCTCTTTCACCATATATGTTATCACAGGTCCATCGACACTTTCTTGTCTAATGTTAATGCAAGAGTACAAGCCCTCCACCTCCTTCGCAAAACCCCTTAATATTTCATTTGTATATAATTTTGAGAGTTGCACCTCAAAATAACATCTTGGTTTCTGAGTAAAACTTGAGTTCCCAGAATCCACATCAGCCAATGCCTCAAGTCGGTGATTTTCCTGCAGCGCTTGATTATACTTATCCAAAAATTCCTTCAGTGACGTATGCTTATCCAAATATCCTCTAAAAACTGAAATCACGGTCTCATTTTGCTGGAGTGGTAACATTCCTGCCAAAAATGTCTCCTTTACATAAGCTGGAACCCATTGTTTTCTCTGTTCATATATGGACTGGATCCACACATGATCCTTGATTCCATGCCGATTGGCCATCTCCTCCCAAGCTGTTTCAAACTCCTCAGGCCTTAGAGAGTTGTAAATTACTTTAGTAAATGCGATTCTAATTTCCTCAAGCTCAAGTATTCCTCCCAAATTTTCGGAAAATTTTTGCATGATAGATGATAGATATATACAATGAGAAGCCCTGGGAAAAACATCAGCAACAACAGTTTGCAAGATTTTACACTGGTTAGTGATTATCACTTGTGGAGGACGACCTAACATGCAAGTAAGCCATGCCCTCAATAACCACGTATATGATTCAGTAGTTTCACCCGCAACTAGACCACAGCCCAGTAGTATGGGCTTTCCATGATGATTTATTCCAGTAAATGAAACTAGAGGAACTTCAGACTTCTCTGCTAAGCATGTAGTGTCTATTGCAACTACATCACCAAAATAACCATAGGCAACTCGTGCCCTTGTACCAGCCCAAAACAAATTCTTCATGTATCCTTTCTCATTGAGATCCACCACATAAAAGAAGTTGGGATCCATCAACTGCAAATCACAAAAGAAATTTTGAACTGCCAAGGCTTTTCCCTCTTTAAGATTCAATTGTTTGGGAAGGACAACGAGATCAGCAAATTGTCTATCATCTTCCACAACGCCATTCTTCTCAGGATTAACAATCACAGTTTGAAATAGCCTAATTTTCTCTACTTCTTCAGGTCCATCAAATTGCATAGCCCTTTTACTACCTGCACCTATGACTTTGTGGGATTTGAAGAACTTCCCACTCGCAGGGCTAGTTATGTGATTGTGCCCAAGCTCAACTTCAATGATTCTCCATCTTTTGTTCTCCATCAACCTGAACTTGATCATTGCTGGACAGCCAGTTCTTGTTTCAGGTCTAGGGCGATTTGCTTCACTTTTCTTCTTGAAACCTGCACTACTGCAGCTAAGTTTTCCTCTGTATCTTTCTTTACCCTTTCTATACCAGGTATTGCTTACTCTAATCCCAAACCCCTGTTCCTTGGCATAACAATTGTAAAAGTAGTACACATCCTCATAGGATTCAAACTCCATTCCAACAGCAGGAGGCAGGGGATTCTCTCTGTCAATTACACCCGGCTGACCAACATATTCTACCATCGCACAATCTCCATCCAATTCCAATTCATCTGCATCATCATCGCCTGTTGTCTTGGTGTTCAGCGACACTTCATCCATCTACAAAGGATGTGAGAATAAGGTGTTTATACATTAAATTTCAAAGCTAAAATTACTGAGAGAAAGGACATATAAAAGGGGTCACATACATGTTGGTATCATATGCACAATCAATGAGTGTTAGAACAATGTGATGAAATGCATATCATTGTTTTGTGTAAAATCTTCAGGTTTAAAAAAAGAAAAGGAAACCTCTGTTTTAGAATTCATACTTCTATAGATCTATAGGGAAAGAGAGTTTTGTTTAATCTGAAAACACATATTGTCTGAAAAAAGAAAACACTAATCTTTGCATAGTTACAATATGAACTTGGCAAGATGACATGGGACATTATGTAATTTCTAATACTTAGATTCACAACGTATGTTTGAGCATAAAGATCTAAAATTATGGTTATTGTATATATGCTTTTAGAGGTTTTTCTTAAAACACTTCCAAATTAAGTGTTATAATATTTTTTGACGTTTAGCATTTAACTATTAAATTAGTAAAAATTTGAGAAAGTAAATGTAATATTTTAATAAAAGAAAATTAGTAAGTAAAAATTATCTTATTTTCCAAATAGTGATTATTTTTACAATGATTTATAAATGTGTGAAATTGCTTCATTTAACTTATGTAATGAGTTGAAAGAGATTTAGGACATGTTTTTATATATATCAAAATGCACTTATGCATATAAGAACAGAACAAAAAAGAGTCAGGTGGGTTTGGTTTGGAATAAGATTTTGTAGTCTTGATGCTATCTCGAATCCACCAACATTAATCAATCTGATTCCATGAAATTAACATAAGAAAAGCACCAAGAAGCAAAGATTAGTATGGCAAGTAAATAAGTCTAAATTGTCATTGTTTATATATCATCTCAGAAAGAGCAGGATTACTATATTACATAGCTCTAGCTCTAATGGGGTATTTCGTAAAACAATCAATGTGCATACATGTTCAATTGTTCAATTCCTCAGTCAGATCATAACCACAACTCCACAATCCTCTCCAAGCAATCATACAAGTTCAATTGTTCATGAATATGAATAATACGACAATACCAAATTTGAGCAGAGAGAGAGTACCATAATACATTATACGCTGGCTAGTGCACGGCAAAGGAGGCAAGGATGGCTACTATGGTTGGCGAATGGTGGCAAGGTGGTGAGAGAGACAGAGACAAAGCGGTGAGGTGACTGATTGAATCAGAATGGTGAGTAAGCATCTGAGAAACGTGAGTGCTGAGACGTGCATTACAGAGACTTTTATGGCATGATAAAAAAATTCACAAAAAGAAGTTTGTATGTAATCAATGAGCTCTAGGAGATCAATAATACATTCAAGAATTAACGAGATGACTTATTGTTAATGTTGAAAAAAAAAGTTAATGTTGAAATCAGTTAAATTCCATCACAATTATATATATATATATATATAGGTAGTCGGTTTTGATACAGGTTTAGTTTGCGCAATAACATTTGTGTAAGGTAAGCTTAAGCAACAACATCTATGTATAAGGGTGCAAACTAAGGAATCATTGTTACATAATACAGTCAAATAATGTACCAACTCTTGCACACTAGCAAAAATGGCCAAATTCCATGTTAAGCGCTTTCAAAGGTTTAAATGGAAGTTCCATGTCCTGCATACATTAGAGGTCATGTAAAATAGTCAAGATCATTGATACCATGAGAACTTATGGCAATAAATAGATAAAAGTCAAGAATTTAGAAGTTCATATAACCAAAATGGTTACCAAAGAAACAACTGAATATCAAAGATATAACTAGCCAGTGGAAAAAAAATCCTGAAGTATATAAACAAGACCAATTATACAAAGTCCAAGCAATAGAAGAAACAGTTAATTCGGCCAAAAGGCCAAAGTTTACTGTAAGGTTACCATTTATGACCACTAGTGCTCTCTGTTTTCAATTAGCAAACAAAATATTGCACACATATAATAGATACAAATTGTGTATCTTTATCTCGTATCACATATCAAGAATAAAAAGAGACCAATGAACTTCTCTCCATCTTCCTCCCTTATCTCAAAGCAACCCTTTTGAGGTTGTCAAAAGAGAAGAAAATGATTCAATTTAGTACAAGGAATTCTACATATGCATAACCATTTGGTTGACCATACTTGTAACCAAATTTAGCACAAGAGATTTACAATAAGGCCCGGACCTATAATCATAATTGGCATTCCAGGCTAAATATAAGCTTGCATGTACCATAATTCATAACATGATCAAAATAAGCCAGAATAAAAGCCTTCTAACCCCTTTAAGCTATAATTTCCAACCAATGCATTTATATAGAAACATGTCAAACAACAAAAATTTGATCACAAGATCAATAGCTCAACAACTACTTAAAGCATATATATAAATAGAATTCATCATCCAAATAAGCTTCGTATACAAAAATACCTAGCCATAAGAAACATCATACAAAAAAAAATTGCTCGCCAAAATGAGCTCCATATATATAAATAGCTAGTTTCAATGTGCACCATATACAAAAATGAAGTTTTTTTTTTTTTTCTCCTTTTCGTTTTCATTTGTGCTAGTTCTTGTGTCAATTGGATGGTTTGGCTGTCATTTGTTCTATTGGAACATGTTCTTGCATTGTGATCATATTGCTTACATATTTCACATGACATCTGAAATCCTTTCCTAGTAGCTTTATATAGGTTCTGTTCCTCTCCTACCTCTTTTCTCCTTGCCTTTTTTGGTCTTCCAGCACTTTCTGTGTATTGTGGTGGAAGGATTTCAAAAGGATTTTAGAACCATGAATCCCATTCAGGTTTAGCCACAAATCTTTACAAGGAATTGGTAAAATCTAGCATACATGAGCAATTTTGCATGTTTGTTAATTTCAAAAATCAGCTTTGCATGGCTGTTAATTTGTAAGACATTTTCAAGCTTAGCTTTTTGGGTGTTTATCACTTTCTATAATAAGTCAACCTACATCTCTTTGCAATAGACAAAATATTGTACAACCATAGACATTTTCTAGAATAGATAAACATATCTACCTATAAAACTTATAAATTCTCAATTATCAACAACTCAAAAAACTTCTTTTTTTTTTCTCTTCAGATGAATGATGTATGCCAATGGAGGAAATATGGGAAGAGAATGCCCACAAACAATACTCTTAGTCATTTCTCTAAAAAAAAACAACAGTTTTAGTGGCATAAATTCCTTACACAACAACAGAGTTAAAGCTATAAAGAATAGAAAATATATTATAGGATAGACTCATTTGTACTCTTCCAATAAACCTTGGATGTTTATTTCTTCTGTGCCAAATCAGATAATGGCAGTAATCACGTGAATTTGAAAAAGTGGCAGCAATCACATCTAAAGAGGTTGATTCGCATTACTTAGAATCTCATTTACAGCTTGCTCTATCATTTTATTGAATATCTCACATCAATTATTACTCATTCCACCACTGCTTGTGCAATGTCGAAGGATTCATCCTGAAAGTATTTATAAAACGAAATAAGGGAAATCAAGTTGGGATTTTAATTATCTGGGCCATAAGATTTCATACTGCTGTTTCCTCAATAGATGTGCTTAATAAAAAAAGTACTATTAAAACTTTTTTGAGGATTAGTACAACCATACATACCCGCCCTCTCCCAAACCATATCTGCTGTTTGTCTCTATCTGACTAATTTAGCTTTCATGTAATATACAGCACCAGAACAGTTTTCCAAACAATATGAACTTAGCTATGGCTTCATGTTAAAGTAAAGTAGTATTACTTTAGGATTCTCACAAGTCAAGTTTTGAAGTTATCAAGTAGTCTTAAGCTTCACCATTTTTGCACACAAGTTCCACTCTATCATTGAATTAACATCCCATCTAGGTTGCCATAGAAGACTGTTGTTGTTCTGGATTTTATTACCAAGTTCTTATCAACATTTAAAGGTGATTTATACACTGATGCAGTTACAGTTTTTAGCAATAAGCAGAAAACTTAGGCAACTTTCCTGTCTACATGAAAGAAAGGCAAAAGTGTCCTAATTCAAGTCTGAACAACCAAAAACATGTGCAACAAAAGTTTTCTAAAACGTATAGTAATTTGCCTAGTATGGATATCCAACTCCTAACGCAAAATCAAACCAACAAAACAGAAATGTTATCTCCCTTTCCTATACATACCGTCTGACATCTACTCCTCCGCCTGCTCCTCCCCTGTTTCGCTATTCTCCTCCGGCAACACTTTTGTCCTCCACCATCTCTCAATTTTTCGCCAGCTATAAATATTTTTAGAATTGTGGTTAAAGAAAGGATCAGAATGTGATTAGGGGAAAATTTAGGTTTAGGAGGTGAAGATAGCCCGGTGGGCTAGGGATCGGATTTTTTTAGGGTCAAGTCAGGTTAAATAAATGGGTTAGATCAAAATCATTTTGATTGGTCCAATTGGATTTACTTTGCCACGTCAAAAGTTCTATTAGTTTAAAAAAAAAACAATAATCAACTCTAGAATTTTCCTAAAAAAAGTTCAAAGAACTTTTTCTGGTATTTCTGGTATTTTTAAACGATATGAAAATTTTCCTTAAATATATAAGGTAATTTTGCCTTTTACCCACTAATTAATTACTTGGGTATTATATTGTTTTTTGCTGTAAGTTCATTACCAAAATAAGACATTAATGACGTTTTAAGTTACACTCAAAGCTATGATATATGTTTTAACCACAAAATTTTGAAATGGTAGCTAAATATTCTTTGCATTAATTTCACAAACTTAAATTTTAAATAAGTGATTCAAATTATCTCTATACCAGACAAAAAAAAGATTAATTTCATTGCTTTAAAATTTTGTATAAATTAATTTTAGTTAACACTTATTAGCTTGTTATTCCTACCATTTACTAACTATACTGAAATCTTTATCATGAACATCAACTATATAGAACTCGATAAAACAGGCTTATGTTAGATAAGGCCTAAGACCAACCGACTATTCTGAATCTAATAGACAAAATCTCTCTATTTGGCCTCTCAGAAAATTAACAAAACGACAAGAAAGCTAACAACTTTCATATTATGAACTTAAACTTTAATAATCTTTTGAATTGTGTCATTCGTTTCCAAATTGAGTAGTTAACTAAATGTGATTCGTATATCTTCCTTCTTTTTGTGCAAATCATTCTTCAAATGCTTCAAGAAGTTCTATTTTACAAAATAATGAGCAATTATTGTTTGGATATGGGTTAGTGTCATGATGGTAAAAGGCGGAGCACAAATCAAGCTAAAACAGTGACAATAAATGTCAATTGTGATACGGTTGGCAATGAGTGCATTTTTATTAAGTATATATACTAAGGACGAGTTGGGATGGACGACCACGCAATTCATCTCAACCGTCCATTTAATCCAACGGTTACATTCTCCCTCCCTCCACGCAATCCATCCCAACCGTCCATTTAATCCAACGGTTCTCCCTCCCTCCACGCAATCCATCCCAACCGCCTCTTTTGCATCCCAATTTAATCTGATGACTTATATCGTTCATAGAATATTGTGCCACCCATCTCACGGCTTATATGTTTCATTAAATGTTGTGCCACGCATTCCA
>JANKYE010000004.1:17037458-17050158 GCA_032467995.1 Erythroxylum dillonii | reverse complement strand
GTATCAGATCTGATATTGTGTACAAATTTTAGTAGATTATGTATAGATATTAGAAGATTATGTACAGATATTAGTTTACTAAATTAGCTAGCTCTATTTCTATATATACATGTAATTGTGTACAGATGAAAAAGAGAAGAAAGGATTACAACTGTTCAGTATTTCCACAATAATGATATAAGATCAAATTTGACCCAAAGTTTATTGGCCTGTTTTTAATATAATGAGTTTTGACAATTCAAGCTGGAACACAAGAATTGTAATGTGAGCCATGGGATTTCAGCTTTTTAACTGACCTTGTGGAATGTTATTCCTTTTCCTTTTCATTTTAATTTACAAATTTGAGGGTATTTTTTGGTCTTATTTATTTATTTCTGATTCAATGTAGGGTTTGGCGTATTTGCATGCAATATCCAAGGTTCATAGAGATATCAAGGGTGGTAATATTTTGTTAACTGAACAAGGAGAGGTCAAACTGGGTGAGTACAGCTATGTGCATTTTTAAATTTTATTCTACTTTTCTAAGAAGCAAGAAAAAATGCTTGTGTATTAGCATTTGGAAGTTCATTTTCCTTTTTGTTGTGTGCAATTGAAAGGGAACTTGTTAAATTATTGAAATGTTTATCTCATCACATGGCATGTAGGAATTTATTCATTCATTTCTGTTCGTTTCTTGCTTTTTGTTTAGATAATTGCATTGAAAGGAGTCAAAAGAAAATCTTCTGTGAGTCTTGCTATGAATTTTCTAAATCCATTTTACCACAACATAAGACAGTCTGAGAGAGAAAAGTTTTGGTTATCAAAGAAGACTTATTTAAATGTTAAAGATTCTCTAATTTTTACCAGATTACTTGAGAGAAGCCAAAGTGTTAGAGATGGCAATTTAATTTGTGGTCAATTAGATTATTACTTTCCAGCATTCTTTCATTTGCTTTTATGAAAAGCATATGTCCTATTTGAACTTTCATTCATTTAATTTTGTATTTGGAGCTGTGATGCAAACTTTTGGATTAAAAATATCCCATCACATAAAGCGTTGGGAGCTGATAATGAGACGCAAGCATTTGCATTCAAAAAACATATTGTTGAAGGCTTACGAGAAATGAATAATGGTCAATTGCTAAAAAATGAGAATACATTATTCATTAATATCCTGGAAAAAAAAACAATTTAATGTCTTGATTAGGGTGCTTTCTGAAACTTAAAGTTGACAAATTATCAATAAAGAAAATTTCCCATGATCGCTCTGTTGTTAGCCCAAGAAAATGTTATTATGACCTTACTTTTGTTAAAAATATGTTATTTGGTGGACCATCTTTTTCTAGAATTTATTCTACTGAGTTTCTATTAAAGAAATGAACAAATTGTTTCATGTTTCGATGGCACTACAAACAGGTGATTTTGGGGTTGCAGCACAACTTACGAGAACCATGTCAAAGCGTAATACGGTAATTTCAGAGTAAAGTGCAATTTCCATAACTTTTTATTGATCAGAACTTGATAGAAATTTACTCAAGATCTTTGTAGGTGACTTTGTGTCTCTAGGGTAGAAGAATTATCATATATGATTGCATCAAATATTACAGTTCATTATTTAGCTGTTACAAGCGATGGCATTCATTTAGGTAAACTTTCTTCTTAAACATATGAAAAACTACTGAATATTGGATTAGGAACACAAAAATAATGGACGTTACACAAATCAATCATTCCTAGCAAACCTAGTCCTTTCTGGTGATAGTCTTGACTCAAGGCTAGACTGTTAGGAACATCACTATTTAAATCAACAAATCAAGGCTGCACTTTACTCTCAGCTTCTGATTATGTTGCCAGTTACCATGACGATGCAAAAGAACTTAAAATATATAGAAGAAATAAAAGAGGAAAAATTATTAAACCACAAGCCTTAATTTGGTGGGATGAAGATTGAAAATTAAGTTGACAACAAAAGATAAGGGCTGAAATTTATATTATGTTAGGATTCCTTATTAGATAGGAAGTAATAGTAAGTTAAATATATTATTCTATTTTACACATGTTATCATAGTTGTATAGGACTTATAGAATTTTTATTTGAATATGATTTAAATTTGTTAGGAACCTTTTCCTACTCTATTTATATGTGTACGCAGCCCTTCAATAAGAATAAGCAATCTGGAATTTTTCTACAAACTTGAGTTTTCAACTAGAACTTGTGATGCTTTCTTCTAAGAGTGATTCTTAGACCCTAGGAGTGATTCCTAGTTTCCTACCTTCCATTCTTTATGCTCACCACAAAATTCCAGCATATTAAAACCTAAAATCCTAAACCTAAATTTTCAGTAACCAAACCTTAAAAATTTCAATTGCACAAAATTTGAAAATTTATCGTTCCTATCCAAAACTCAGCCTTGAAACTTGATATTTCAGCAGCCTTATATCAATCATATTTCTTAATTTTGTTATTTTTAGCTACTAGTTAATAATTCTTCTATTTGTTCTGCAGCACATGATGCTGTGGGTTTCATTTGCACATGTTGACTCATCTTATCGCTTTTAAGTAAAAGTAGATTATTTTGTGAAAATATTGATTCAGGGCATTTCTGGCTTCATTCTATCTATGTTCCTTTTGTTGTTTGATTCGGTTAATAGCTTATATTTGAGGTCAAGTTGTTTCAACTATGATGGTAGTTTCCTGAAATTGTTTTATCTTTTCATAGTTCATTGGTACTCCACATTGGATGGCTCCAGAAGTGATACAAGAAAGCCGCTATGATGGGAAGGTATCACATCCTCTGTTTCTTGAATTTATTTCAGTTATGTGACTTTACTCATTATTTTTTTTTTAATGTTAGGATTAGGAAGTTATTTGTTAGCATTGTAACGAATGTTCAGATATTTTCAGTCTTTTCATTATTGAGTAACCTAGGAAAGTCTTATGAAGATATTTCTGGGGTCTTTGAAGTCTGGGCTTTTGCAATCAAATAAATGATTGTAGGTGGCAGTCTAGAAACAGGGACCGTGTGAAGAGATTAGGTAGGGATTGCATTTTAGATGAATACATGAATCCAATACTTGACTAGTTTTGAGAAAGGAGATACTTCTAAAGAGGGGATCAATTTTTGTGGCTAATTTCAAGTCAACATTATGTTCTGCTAGCATGTGATTTGGTTGCATCGTTGCATATTCTAAAACAATTGTTGAGTTACTAATAGTTTTTAAGTGGCTAGATAACATAGTAGAGTTTACTGCATCGTACAATAACAATACTCAGTAAAAATCTTCCTAACATGTCTGGGGAGATCTAGTAGTAGAGATGTCAACAGGCTGGCCGGGCCAACTTGTCCGGCCATTTTTTTAAAGAAAAACTTCCAAAACGACGTCGTTTTGGAAGTAACAGTCGGTGGTCGGCCCGACCTCAGCCCTTGACCCAGTCAAACTGGGTCAAATTCGGGCCGGGCTGGGCCTTTTTTGACACCTCTATCTAGTAGTGCGCCACCTTATTTCTAACTAGTAGAGAGGCTGTTGCCAAATGACCCTCATGAAGATAGAGTTTACTACATCTTGAAAACTGTAAAACATGGTATGAGTACTGTTGAATATACTGGAAAGGAGCAGAGATTGTAATAAATATAAAATTATGTGGGAACTTATTGAAACCCAAATATATTGGATGAAGCCACATGAAATTGTGTAAGAGCTAATCTGAGACATAGACAAGGAGAAAGATGTACTCATGTTTGTAGAGGAATCATTTTGGAACCTGGACAAGTAAGTAATAACATTAATTGGACTAGAAGTTTCGCAGGTGACCTCTGATGTCAATTTTCACTCGATTGTAAAATTACAACTACTTTTTTCCAGGTGGATGTCTGGGCTCTTGGTGTTTCTGCAATTGAAATGGCAGAGGTATATTCTTACAATGTTCAGTTATATGAGGAATTCAATTTAAACACAAGTTCATTTTTTATGTTTCCTCTCAAAAGTATTATTTTATTCGTCAAGTTTTGAGTCATTCTTATTCTAGGATAACTTTCCCAAGTTGCCTTTCTACTCCTGGTGAAGGACAATTCTTTTCTACATATGATCTTGGATGTCATAGTTTTGAAAATGTTGAATGTGGAATTATTACTCTTTGTCATGCTATTCGTCATTCAGGCTCTGAAAAATTGCTTACCTTATTTTCCTGTTCTTTTCTTCATCTTCAGGGCCTTCCTCCAAGATCTTCTGTGCATCCTATGAGGGTTAGTCTCTCCTATTTAAGTGGTGGTTCACTATTGTTTTCGTGGAACGTGCCTCTTTTCTTGATACACTGATTACTAATTGTCCTGTTTTAGGTTCTATTTTAGTAATTAGGCTCAATCTATTTACTATATTTTTGCAATTTTCTTTTGTTAACTGACGAGCATAGATAATCCACATTATTTAGTTTCTTTCTTTTCTTCTGGGAGTTATATTGGGGCTCAAACATAAATCAGTTCTATGAGATGCATGGACACACCAACTGAGCTAGATTTCATTGGCTGAGTATTTTTACACGTGTGCGGTCTCCTGAGCTTGAATTGTTAGCATAGGTATTACAAGGTTTCTTTGTAGACTGCCTAAAAGTCAAGTTAATGGCATTTGAATTCATGCTGCTAAGTCATGTCTTCTGGTCCATGATTCTGAGCTAGGTGCTCATTTTGTACTAGTCGATGTGTTCAATGTTTGAAGGGATATAATGAAGTAAATCTTCCGAAAGGTGATATGTAATTAGCCATCGAATTTTTTAGTATCAGTTTGAATACGATGTGCAAGTACTTCTATGAAGCAAATGACCTACATTGTTGATGAGATGTATTTCTCCTCTTATGTAATATCCAATGGATCTTCTGCCCAATTTACTTTATGTTGATCTACAAATTACTTGGCTTCTATATTTTAATGTTATCTGTTTGTTTTCTATACTTTAATGTTATCCGTGATAGGTTCTGTTCATGATATCCATTGAGCCAGCTCCAATGCTTGAGGACAAAGAAAAATGGTTTGTATTTGGTTCTTATGCAGCACCCAAAATTCTTTAATAGCTGTTTTCAATGTTTAGTTACATAGTTTATTTGTTGTATCATGAAGATATTTTTTCTCAATGTTAGATTGTGCATGGGCAGGTCCCTTGTTTTCCATGATTTTGTGGCAAGGTGCCTAACAAAGGACCCACGTTTACGTCCAACTGCGTCTGAGATGCTTAAGGTTTATATTATAATGCATTTTGAGGAACTCTGTTCATTTATTGTTCATATATGCACATTGTATTTATACTTTTGAAAGAGGATATCACATTCAAAATAATTTGAACTTTCGATGCTGACTTTCATCTCCCCTTTTATGTGGATGCTCTTTTTCTTGTATTGATGATTCTTTCGTATCGAACACTTTTTTTTACTTAGTACATGTGCATTTTTTAGTCCTCAATGGTGTAAATTCAGTGAAAAGTAGTAGTGAATTTTTTGATTGCGTGTCTGTAAAATTGTAGGATGTTGCTCACATGAATATCAATCTTAGAGCAGGGTGATCTTGATGTAGAACGAACAAAGGACATGCCAATAATTTGATGAAACTCATAGAAATGACAATACTGGATTCAAGAATAGGAATGGAATTTATAAATGAATTAAAATAAACGAAAAGCTATAGGAATTTCTCCTAGGGTTTGTTTCAAAAACTAAGAATCTCATTTAGGATTTGAAACAAATAAAACTATTGGGACACATCAATACGTTTCTATAATCACTTCTAGGGTTTAGGAATCCCTTTTATGTATCTAAGAATCATTCTTAGGGGAAGCAAGTATTGCACTTGAACATCAGTCCATCTTATTTCTTGAGGCATTTAAACATGTAAACATATATAATAAAATTTCTGAAACCCTAATATAAGAAAATTTTCAGAACAGATATAGAACCCTATTCTAATAAGGATTATATATTTTTCCTATTAGACTTAAATTCTAAATTAATAAGGAAAAACTAGAATATTTCAATTCCTTGTCTAATAATAAAATTTAATAACTAAGAAAACAAAACAATTTATCCCTCATTGGATGTAGTATGTTTGCATTGGTATTGGTCTTTGGTCATTAATGGAGTTTGCTAGAGATCTCAGCTTCAAGAAGGGTTGTGGTGCCCTGGTGGGAAAAGGGGTGTATGAAGAAGAATTTTGTTATTCTAAAATGATAATGCTCAACAGGGTCTTCTTCCTTTTTTTGTTTTTTGGGGAGGGGGGATGTACTATCATATCTTTTCTCAACTGATCCCTACTAACCATGTATCATTCATCTGGAGGAACAGTTTTCCAAAATAAGTTGCAAAATAATCAAGAATGGTGTGCATGATGTTGGAAGTTGAAAGATGCACAAGCTTCTTGTCTTGAAGCTTATTTGATTGGTTGTTGCTTTTATCTTGCTTGTAACACCTTTAGGATGGTAATGAAATCTGGAGCCTGACATTGAATTTTCTTCTTAAATTGGAGCATAGCACAAATTTATTGAGAAATATAAAGTTGGAGCTTCTTCAATGTTGCCAAAGATTGAAAAGGCGAAACAAATTAGGGCTACAATGGCTCTGCAAGCAGAAAACCTTAGTTCAGATGAATCAGATGTTAGTATAAAATTCCTCTTCCTTCCAGGATTGAAATTTCTTTCTATCCTCTTATACAATCATGTATTTACGTTCTTGCTCTTCTGGATTTTGAACAGCCAACAGATGGTCCAAAACTGAATATGCACTATGGAGATACTGTTCCATCAAGGAAAATACCCGCAAATGAAGTGCCTGGCTCTTCAGCAGATGTAGAATTTGTGGGCGAAGGTGAGTTACCTGAAATCTTGCAATTCTACAACTTGGATCCAATCATAACCAGTTTCTTTTATGTATGTTAATGGAAGCTGTGAGGAACCTAAAGTCAATTTTGTCATAATTCAGGAATGTTATGTGAATTGAACGAACTTTTATGATACCGACTCAATTAGTTAGATCATGCTCAATCTATGTAACATGTGGCCATTATTTCTTGTATGTATTCCTAAAAGTTCGTTATGAGAAGATGTATATTATTAGAAGTTGAATCATGAAACTGTACTAATGTCCTAGCTTTATTCTGAAATAATATTCTGGTTCTCTGGAAACTGCAAGTTTGCCCACATAATTGGTTGTGTATGCAAAGTATGACAACTCAAGTTAGACAAAAATTGGAAGTGGATATGCTAAAGTGTTTTTTGGCAACTTCTTATGTTTTCTAAATAAAGAGGTTTGTTTGTGATAATCCTTAAGATTGTCCCACTATGTGGATATCACTATTTTAGGATTTTTTAAATTCAAGTTAATAACTTTGATTGCTACAAATGGGGATTGAGGATTTTTATTTTCCTTAAAAGGAAATTAAGGCGTAATGCCAAGGTAACTCTGAAACTTCAACATCTAGTGAAACAAAATGAATATTTTTTTAATCTTTTGAGTTTTTTCGTATTTCACTTACATACAGGTGACTTTGGGACAGTGGTGGTTCATGGTGAAGAAACAGATAAGACAGCCTCAGAGCATGAAGCTTATAGTTCCAGGGATTTGCAAGATATTGGACACACTGAAAGCCCTTCAGTTAGTGGCATGGATTATGGACCAGTTGATTTTAGGTACACTGTGTTCTGTTTCTTATGCCTATTTGAATGGATGATTCTCCGTGTGTGCGTTTTAATGACACTGGTTCTTGTTAAACCTGTCTGTGTGTGTGGATAGTGCTAGAAGTGCAGCAAATAGCATATCGGTTGGAGAAGCATTTCCAACATCTTTACCTTCAGGTACTGGCACTACAGAGCCCAATCCCGACAGGATTACCCTGTCTCAAACACAGGGTAGGGGAGGTGGTGGTAGCAGCATTGTCATTTCCACTTTGAAGAGTGAGACTGTAAGCAGAAAGGCATTTGCCTTGCAAGATAAGGTTATTTTCTCTTCAACTCTCAACCTTTTTATCTTTGCGTCATAGAATATAAGAAATGTAGTGTCTTCCAACTGAGAGTATGAGCTTGATAACTATGGAGTGTCAGGAAGTCAGGTTTAAAACCTCATTAACATTCGTGATAAAGTTTGGCTTGCTGAATTGTGAGATTTGAGGGATATTTAAAGTCTTTTGACTTATTGGAACTGGGGTCCTTCTTGCCCTCACCTGCTTCCTCCCCTCGTATCTTTCCCTTTCCCCACTCCACACCCCCCCCCCCCCCCCCCCCCCCCCCCCCCCCCCCCCCCCCCCCCCCTGTGGTCCTTGCCTTCTCTTTCTTTTTTTTTGGGTCACACCATGTTTGAACTAATCTAATCTTTTGTTATGTTTTCTTTTTACAGCTTTGGTCAATATATGCAGCTGGTAATACAGTACCCATTCCATTCTTGAGAGCGACTGATATCTCCCCCATCGCACTGTTGTCAGATAATGTGCTTGGAGGCATCCAGCAGGATGAAGGAGGAATAGTGGCAGCAGAAGCACTACAAGAGCTTTTTACCGGTGATGGGATGTTAAAAAAGGGTCGAAGGGTACAAAACGAGGTTATCTCTTTCCCTCCCTTAAAATAACACACGCGGCGGCGCACACACACATTGATCGATACCCGACACTGTATATGCATTAAATGAATATACTGTCCCTTTTTTTTGGAATTTATGAATATACTCTCTTACAGATGCCACTGCCCCCAAGTGTTTACCAGAGACTAACTTCAAGTAATACGCTAATGAATCTGGCACAGGCTTTAGCCTACCACAAAACGTAAGTGCTAAATACATTTACATTAATTTCTCTGGAGGTGACA
This sequence comes from Erythroxylum dillonii, assembly GCA_032467995.1. Classification (NCBI taxonomy): domain Eukaryota; kingdom Viridiplantae; phylum Streptophyta; class Magnoliopsida; order Malpighiales; family Erythroxylaceae; genus Erythroxylum; species Erythroxylum dillonii. Next base: position 17,041,346 of record JANKYE010000004.1, on the reverse strand, counting down.
GTTGTAGAACATTCACAGTTTTGGTAGTGCCCCAAATAATGCAGTAATAAACGTAAATCCAAGTGGCCTGTTTAATATTCAGGATAAATAAATCTATAGTTATTCGCGGAAATCTTACATGGCTGGCATTCAGGCAGTTCCTTCCTTGTTTACTTGACTAATGAATGCTTAGCTAATTGTCATTGTGGCATTTGCTACAGATGTTATGAAGAGATGCCACTCCAAGAGCTTCAAACCACACAAGAGCAGCAGACCATTCAAAATCTCAGCGATACACTTCGAACTATCCTCCGATTATAGATTGTCAAATGAGAGAGAGATAGAGAGAGAGAAGGAGAGAACTAATGTTTGTAAAGCAGTGGAAAATGTATAAATCGGCGGTCCAATTGCCAAATAGGAATATGAATTTTTTTTTGTTCAATTTCTGCGGTATGCCATTTGTATGTATAGTACATTTCTTTGGAAAAATAACTTGGAACCATTCCGGAGCCCCCTTCACCAACTTGCTTTGAATGGATCCCCTTCACCAATTTGACATCAAATTGGATAGGAGAAAGGTTTAAGATTTAAAGTTCAACCGAAATTAAACTGGTATGTAATAAATAAGAAGTAAAAATTATAAAAGTAAGTAAAAATAAAATATTTTATTGAAATAAAAAATACACTAATATATATTATTATATGATTAACAAATAATAAATAAATGTGAATTTAATATAAAATTTAAAATAATAATAAAAATTAAAATTATATTTTTGAAGGAGATTATTGTATCATCATCAAAGTCAAAGTTATGAATATCGTATCGGGCTTGGTACTGGATTGAGCTCTGAAACAAAACTGTACCGGTACTGGGTACCGTTTCGGAAAAACTTTTTAAATTTGAAATAGTCCATAAAATTTTTAAAAATTGCAAAATTGTTCATATTGATATTTTTTTTTTTAGAAATTGAAAAAATCTCATTGATGAATGGTATATTACATAGGGTGAAATTGCTAAAAAACCACTTGTTCCCAATACATAGAAAAACAAAACGATAAGTGTGCTCTCATTATACTGAGATAACAAACGATGACGCATTCCAACTGTCAAACCAAAAGAGTAAAACGATCCCTTTCTTTACGGAGACTTCCAGGCATTACCCGATTAGGGTTGGCGATAGTTAAGTGACGAACCGAGGAACTTTGTCGACGAAGGATTTGCCGACACAGGAATGCCCCTCTCTTATTGACATGCGACAGTAAAAATTGAAAGGTACTGGTCCTTTCATCATCGATTAGAGATTGAAACTTTCCAAAGTATGACTCGTTTTCTTCGAATTTTGGCGAGGAGATAGATCTCATTGTGGCTTTGGCGAACGGTGAACTCAGCTTGGAAAGCCAACTAGGTAGGATCCTGATACTCCTTTTCTTACCCTTCGCTACTCCTTCTGATAATTCTCTCATTAGAGAGCTGATAAGCTGATCTTGTCAGATCCTGTGAAGTCGTATAGGAAGGAAGCGAGCTAGGTTATCTTTGTTGGCGGTGGGAACAGTTCATAACAAATGATAGTGGATCCAGGTACTTCTTCCTTGAATGCTATATAGATCCTAAGTACTGAGATATGGGTTCTGCGAGTAAAGAGTTGTAAGATTTGCCTTTAGTAACGTATTATAACTTTAGGAATTCCTGTAGGCTATAATCTCCAAATACTGGTCAGTCTACCACTACAGTGTCGGATGAACTGATAGATGATCAGGTGTTCCCTGATACTTGTAGTAGTGAGTTCAATGATAGAAGAGAGAGAGTTAGATTGGTCTCTAAATCTTCTACCATTTCTTTCATTCCAAATAACCTGAGCACATGTAGCAACTGCTAATAACAGGATTTCCTTCTCATGTTTAGTCATCTGCAAGTGAGGGATGTCCAGTAGGATAGTTGTAATACTTCCATTGGAGTAATAAGGAAAGCTTAGCTTAGAGATCTTTGCCCACACATCCTTTGAGAACCTACAGTCAAAGAATAAATGATCTCTAGATTCATCCTCCTTCTTGCATAGTATACAGGTCTTAAGAATGGTTAGGAAATTCAACCTATCCAGAGTGCTTAGTCTGCTCAGCATAATGAGCCAGAGCAGGAAGCTCATATTGGGTCTAAGAACCTTGTCCCATATCAGCTTATTCCATCTGACAAGATCAGCAGACCTCTCCCTCATTCTTCGTACATCTTTTATAGTGATTTTTGAAATAGGAATTCCTTTCCACAAGTAAATATCCCTCTCCCCCTGGCTTTTAAATTGAGGCAGGGATAACAATCTTACCTCAGCTGGGTGGAGGGTCTAATTCCCATTACTGATAATTGCTTGAAGCTTTGAATCCTTAGGAAATCGAATTAGTAAAGATTTGGCCAAATGATTATGAATTAGTGCACCATTTCCTGTCCAATTGTCATACCATAAAGAAATTTCATCTCCTGTCCCAATTCAACATTGAATATTTGAAAAATATCCTCTCAATTTGAGTAGTTGGTTAAAAAATCAAGTGTAGCTATTTTTGGGCTTAAGGGGCCACAAACTTCCTCCTTTTATTATATAGGAATAGATCCAAATAGTCTACATGGTCTTTTTATCACTGAGAAGTTTCCAAATTCGCTTGGAAGTGAGAAGTTTGTTTTTGTTGAATAAAGAATCCAGGCCTAACCCTGCTTCTTCTCTTGGTTTGCAAATTGTCTTTCAACTAACTTTTGCTAATCCTCTTTCGCTATTCCTTTTGCCCCATAAGAAGTGTTTCATCATTTTTTCAATTGTTTTGATCAGCCCTTTTGAAAGAAAAATATAGGAGCACCAGTAGGAGTTTATGGACAAAATCACAGATTTCAGAAGTTGTATTTTCCCTCCGTAGGATAGGGCTCTATTTTCCTAAGCCCCCAATCTTTTCTGAATCTTATCAATCAAAGGAATGCATTCACTAAACATTATTCGCCTTGAAGAGATAGGGATTCCCAAGTACAGCAAGGGAGGATCTTTTGCTTCCATTCCAGTAAGTTGAGACAAAATATTTAAGAGTTGAGAAGCACTTTTGGAGAGAACGAGGAAGCTCTTACTTTGATTCACACATAGCCCCGACATCTCCTTAAAGAGATTGAGGGATTTCATCAAGAAAGAGAATGAGTGGACATTAGCCCTGCTTAGGAGAATAAGATCACCTGCAAAACATAAACTAGTTAGTAAAATTTTCTTACATTTCGAGTGGAATTTGAATTTTGGATCCGAAGTGGTGTTGTATTTTAGGAATTGAGTAAAAACCTTCATACAAATCAGAAATAAGTATGGGGATAGAGGATCCCCTTGCCTAAGCCCCTTCTTGCCTTTGAACATCTTCGTAGGGCATCCATTAATCAAAATTCCATAGGAAGCAGTAGAAATACATTATTAAATCCATTATATGAACTTTAAGGGAAAGTTCATTACCTCCAATGTTTGTAGAAGGAAACACCAATTAACACTATCAAAAAGCTTTCTTTAAATCAATCTTAATAGTGCAATTTGAGGGACTTCTCTTTTGATTGTAAACTTTAAGAAGCTCCTGCACTAATAGGATATTGTCTCCTATATCTCTATTGGCCAGAAAAGCTCCTCGATTCTCATTGATGAGGAATTTAAGAACCTCTTTCATCCTATTAGCCAAAATTTTTGCAATCATCTTATAAAGGAAGTTTGTACATGAAATAGGCCTGTAGTCATTTCAAGTTCTAGATTGGAATTCTTAGGGATCAAACATAGATAAGTCTTGTTGATTTCCTTCAGTGAGACCCCTTTCAGGAAAAATTCTTGGATTGCTTCCTTAACTGTCCCCTCCCACCCCCCTCTCTCTCTCAATTCCATGTTCATCTCTTCTCTTTATAATTAA
>JANKYE010000004.1:17026006-17037358 GCA_032467995.1 Erythroxylum dillonii | reverse complement strand
GAGCCATTTGAAGAATAAACCAAAAAATTTATAATAGGCTCTTGTCTCCTATTTGTCCAACTATCACACATAATTGAGCATTCATAAATACTCCAACTCACTCTTTTTTCAGCCAAATAAGTTCTTATTTCAGAAACAACACAACTTAAAAGTTTACCTATTAAGTCATCAATCGATGACCCTTTGTGTCCTGGACCATAAGAGGCTATTGCATCAATCATAGGTTGATAATAATATGATTGAGAAGCATTAAATGATGAACCTGTATTATACCACCGTCTAGCTACTGCCATATCCACATTGTGAGCCGCATCTCTTGATTACATTGCACTACGAATTGAAAGTTGGGCTCCAGGAGTTGTTCGTGGTGGTAAGAAATTAGATACCTGCCTTCTCCTCTTCCTCACACCAGATTATTCAGGATCCTGAGGCTGAGATGGAACACTACTAGTACCACTACCACTATCACTTCCACCTTCAACATTTCCATAATCACCACGGAAACCAGAAAACGAACTTTCACTACAATTTCAAAATTCAATCTTCCCTTCTATCTTTCTTAAATTGATGTTCATCAAGCAATGTTTCCATCTATCACTTCACATCATGACTTATTTTTTACATGCTTCCACATCTCCTTTAACCCCAGCTAAATGCCTTTTCAATCGGGTAATTCCTGCACCATTTAAATGCTTGTTACAAAACAAGCAAATGATATGATTTTTTTGATCGGGAACGACACCAGCGTGAGCCCAAGCTGGATCACTGTATCTTCCTGAACTAGGTTGATCAGGAGTATTTGAACTTCCTTCCATTTATCTGTATAAAAAAATAAATAACACATAATTTCAGTACACAATGACAATATGCATATCCATCTTATATAATATAACTCATTCTGTATAAGTCAAATGCTAACAATTAAACACATATAATAAGTAACATAAAACATACTCCAACAATTGCAATTTCAACAATTACAAAACAATCATAATGTCATTTCCATTTCCTTCCATTTTCAACAATTTCCAATTCTAACAATCAGTCAATCACAAAAAATAATTCATTATTGTTTTTCAATTCCTAACTATTTCCAACTTCAACAATCACAAAACATACATCAACAAATTCCATTTTCAATAAGTTCCAATTTCCAACAATCACAAAACATACATCAACAAATTTCATTTCCAACAAGTTCCAATTTCCCACAATCACAAAACATACATCTACAGTTTCCATTTTTATCAATTTCTAATAATTTCCAATTTTCAACTATCACAAAACATAGATCAATAAATTTCATTTCTAACAAGTTCCAATTTTCCACGATCACAAAACATACATCTACAATTTCCATTTTTATCAATTTCCAATTCCACACAATCACAAAACATACATTAACAACTTCCTTTTTTTTATCAATTTCTAATTTCACACAATCACAAAACATACATTAACAACTTTTTTTTTTAATCAATTTCTAATAATTTCCAATTTTACACAATTACAAAACATACATTAACTCATTAACAACTTCCATTTTAATCATCATCAACAATTTCATTTTATTATAAAACCGATATTTAATTTGATAAAAATCATGTGAGAGTAGAAAAATTATATGTATGTTATTTATAGTATCATAATTTTCAAATTAAGAGTTATAAAATTTTCAATTTGATTCTAAGGATCTTAACTCTTAACAATAGCCCATTTATATTGCCAACCAAAGTACCAAACCAATGCAAGTTCAATTTCTACATTTGTTGATTTAAAAAGGATTTTTCATTATATTCTAATTTTGTGCCTTAAATTACAATTTTTTCTGGTCAACTTTCAAGGTAAACCGTAAACTTGTTTCATTATGTTATAAATTTATGCCCTTGATTTATAATTTGCAACTTCATATAATCAAAACCAAATTGCAAACCAAACATCCATTAACCAAAACAACACAAATGACATTTATTTAGATTCAAAATTTCATATCACATTTCAAACTCCAAGTCTCCAACCAAAATTCCAACCAACACTGTGCATCATCCAAACAACACCGTGCATCATCCATGAAAATTTCAAAATCCAGATCACGCAACAAGCCAACAACACAAAAAAAACCATCCAAGTCTCCAACACCGATCTAACTAAATCCACCAAAAATTCACAATCCAACTATCTAAGTATCTAATCCAACGCAACAAAAAATTTAATTAAGCATGAAATTTTAGAAATCAGAAAAATTCATAAAACTGACTTCCAGTCTTCGGGTTTTGTCACGGTTCAAAGGGTGGACCTGTCTCCAATGGCTTCAGTTGCGTCTCCGGTGGCTTCCCTGCGGTGTAGTGGTGTTACGGTGCGGCGGCGAGGAGCGAAGAAGGTGGTGGTGGCGTCGGGTCTGCGTGGAGGAATGATGAAGCAAAGGCGGCGAGAAGTGGAGAAGGAGGCGATTGACGGCGACGGTGGGAAGAGCATAGGCGAGTGGCAGCGACGAGGAGGAGGTGGCGCGACACGGAGATGAGAGAAGAAGGAGAGGAGGAGCGTCATCTGCGTGTGGGGGAGAGAAAGACGGAAAGTAGGGGAGGGGGCTAGAAATTTTTAGGTTAAAAATTTTCAAAATTGCAATTTAGTCCCTAAGATTTTTACACGTTACGGTACCGGCCGGTATGGTCCCGTACTGTTGGTACCAACTGAAAACCATCGGTACCAACGGTACCGACTGGGAACCGAAACAGAACAGAACGAAACTCATAATACTGATCAAAGTTCTAAATTCTATCTAAAGACTCATAAGTTAAATTTTCATCCAAAATGTTTGTATCAACTTCTTCTACCGCATGCATGAAATTATTCTCAATCATAAATTAGTGATACATTATACTTTTAACTTAAATATAATCAAAATAAGATATAAAATGACCATTAGTAGATGTTCTTAATTCATTTGTTGTGACAAATGTATTTTCTTCATAAATCGCATTTTCAAGTTTATTATAATCAAGATAAGGCGATGGTTCTTCTTTTTTTATCCCAAAATCAATATGTTCAATGTAATCAATATTAACTACATCATACATTCTCTTTTTATTAAGTGCTCTAAATATATAATAGAGAAATTATAAAATCAATAATAAAAATAAAATTAATGAAATAAAAAAATAAAACTATAAAATATATGTTCTTCATTAACTATAAAATATACGTTCTTCATTTTCAGATTATAAATAACGTAAATAAGGTTATTAAGTCTTTGATGTTCCAAACCATTTCGTTTGAATATGCTAAAAAACGCTCTAATTATGTTCACAACTTAATGCAGAAGTTGTTTGAATGAGTAATATAATAGAGAGTTTTCTTAATATTGGAGTACGTTTATCGAATAATCTCCACCACTCATATGTATTTTAAATTTATATTTATGAAAAATAAAATATATATTATTAATAAGTAAAGAATGAATTAAAAGTATAAAAACTTACTAGGCTGCATTTTTTTCATCATAAATTCTCTCTTTACTAATAATATAGCAAAACTCTCTAAACCTTCACGAGACAATTTAATTTCATTTATCGATTGTTCTTCAATATACTAAATTATTAATTAATAACTTTTTTAGTATTCTTCCTTAAATATACTAAATTACTAATTAATAACTATTGTAATCCTTTTCATTGAAGGATTGAGTTATATTATAACGACCTAGAAATTAGTATTATAATTAAAGAAAAGAAAGTAATTCAAGATTGTGATCCTGACTATTGAAGTCGTCGAAAGGCCAATTAAGGATAATCAAGAGTAATTGCCAACGCCTTTATCAGCAAAGATGAGAATTTGACACGATTGATTAAAGTAATACTATTTTATTTAATTAACAAAATATTAATCTTCATCTCAAATCCTAATTTCTAATAATTTAATTTAATTAATCAAAATAATATAATTTTGTTTGATTAATAAAATAAAAAATTCGTGCTGTCACATACTAAAAATAAAACATACTCGTTATTATTTTGAAAAATAAAATATTAAACTTGATTCCAAATTTTAATTTTTAACGACTCAATTTAATTAATTAAAATAATATAATTTTGTTCAATTAATTAAAAAAATAATATGTCATAGACTAAAAAAACATACTCGTTATTATTTTGAACAATAAAGTATTAAACTTGATTTCAAATTTTAATTTCTACTGATTTAATTTAGTTAAACAAAAGACATAATTTTATTAAAATAAAACATTCATTGTGTCAAGACTAAAAAGAAAACATACTGTTATTATAAATTCTTACAATCAATTAGTTAAAGACTAAAAAGAAGACATACTGTTATTATAAATTCTTACAATCAATTAATTAAAGGTACACGCGTATGATTAAAATTCAATTGGGAAAGTTAGTTTATTCTAGATTTTTTTTTCTAGATTGTTCATTCCTGCTTATTCTTTTTTTCCAAACTCATATCGTCTTCTTTCGTCACTCTTTAGTGTTTAATCTTTATCACGCTACTTTGGCACCACATGCAAGCGCCACTTTTGTCCTCCTTTTTGTGCTTCACTTATTTTCTTTTCTTTTAGCTTTTCTCTAATATAGTCACACTCCAACTCAAACCTTTTTGTAATTTACTAAAACCTTTGGGGTTTCAAAACAAATCAAGTCTCTTGCTTCATCTAGATTTCTCTTCTCCTCTTAGGTACTTCATTTGTTCACACCTCCCTCTCCATATCGGTCGAGTATTCAACCTCCATTAGAGCACCCCCATTTCTCAAACATACTCTCACAGCGAAGATGACCATCGTTGTGTCTTTTCCTAAAATAAAATATTTATATTAAAAATAAATAACAAACATCGATATCCGTATCAGGTTACAATATAGACATAGACTACAAAAAGTTGATAGGACCTCTTTCTAACTAAAGAGTAAGAAAATTACAGTTATCCAGTTTACACATTATAACACTCTCATTCAAAGTTCCATGTTGTTTTAATGTTGAGGGAGACGTTATCTATTACTCCTCTTACCAACATTGAAATCTGGCTATGTAGAATTATTTTCTGGCAGATTTGTTCCAACTCTCTTGCTTCCCTTTTGAAAAGTCTTCTATTTCTCTCCTGCCGTATGAAATACACCATTGTCGCAATGTATATCTTTAAAACTTTGCACTTTTGGTCATATTCAATTTGGTGACTCAGTTTACCATTTCTTACCAGTTACCACTGTTGAGTTGGTAATCGGACCCCAACCTAGCTTGTATCCTTCCCCATATTGGTTTTGTGTGCCTACAATTTACCAGTAGATGGTCCACTATCTCTTTCAACTTTGCATAATTCATAGTTTGGATGCTTAATATTAAACTTCAATCTGTCTTTTGTATCTAGCTTCTGTATAACTCCTAGCCAGAGGATTACCGCATGTATAGGTTAGATGTCTGCTTCCTAGACCATGTTACTCCACTTTACTCTTCTTGTTGGCATTTCTTATAAATGCTTTATGTAGGATTTAGTGCTAAAGACCTTATTGCTACTCACTATCCACACTGTCTCGTCATTCCTTGTTATTTGAATTATTGGCATATTGTTCATTATCGATTTTGCTCCTCTGTAGCTGTGAAATGGCCACTTCCACTAATTGTTGTTGATGAAATTGTAGACTTTAGTGTTTGGGATGATCATTCATTTGAGATGTTGGAGCTCCTGTACTCTATGCAAAGGTCCTCTTGGATGCTAGTTGTCAAACTAGAAGAATGTGTTCTCACCATTACCTATTTTACTCACATTCAAATCTTGCATCCATTCTCTAGTCTCCAGGATCTATTTTAGGTGCCATGTCATGTTTTGTTTCGTTTTTAACCTCCATAAGTTGTTACACTGTATATATATTTTGTGCACCCACTTCTACATTTTTTTTATTGCTACATATCCGCTACAACTTTTTTGCTAAACTAATTTTATGTTGTAGTCTACCTAAGCAAATTCCTAACCCCCTTTCTTTTTAGGTAGACATAACACTTCCCAACTTACCTTAGCTTTCCTTCTGTTTAGTTGGGTCCATTCCATATGAAATCCTTCAATTTTTTATCTATCTCCTTCAGAATACTCTTTGGGAGTGATATGTGGTTCGTCCAGTAACTTGCTAGATAGTTTATTATTATTTGAACAATCTATAGTCTCCCTCTATAGCTAAGGAATCTTTTGCACTAGTGACATACTTTTTTATCAAACATCTCCATCAGTGGCTTGCAATCGTCAGCTAATAGCTTTCTCTGTGAGATTGGTACTCCTAAAAACTTAAATGACATGGTACCTTTCTTCATTCCCATTTAAGTTGCCCTTGATGCTGCATTTAAATTAGCGTTAGCAAATAGGTAGAAGCTACTCTTGGCATGGTTACTCTTTAGTCCTAATAGTTCCTTGAATTCCTCCATAACTTGTAAAAGTGTGTTAATGGAATCTTTGTGTGCTTTGTAAAATAATATAACATCATCTACAAAAACAAGATGAGTTAGTTTAATACCTTTTGCAACCTTGGTGATATTGAAACTCTTGATAGATTGTTGTTTTATGCTCTAATAAGGTAGATAGTACCCCCATGTCAATGGTGAAAAGATAAGGAGATATCAGGTATGTAACATCTCAAATCGCCCACTTACAGATATTGTCCGCTTTAGGTCTTGGCCCAACTAAGCCTCACAGTTTTGCTTTTCCCGGAGCCTTTCTAAGAGGTCACCCATCTTAGAACTACTCTTCCCCAAGCACATTTAACCTCGGAGTTCCGATGGGATCCAGTGCATTAGGCCATGAAAAACGAATCTGTAAGGGAGAGGTATTCGTACCCTTATAAGGCGTATTTCGTTCCCTCCTCTAACCGATGTGGGATCTCACACTCTCCACCCCCTTAGGGCCCAGCTCTCTTTGAGGTCCAACCTAGCTGACACAACGATCGCGTCTGTAAGGGAGAGGTATCCGTACCCTTATAAGGCGTACTTCGTTCCCCTCTCTAACCGATGTGGGATTTGTGTTGTTCTATATTTGGAGATACTGAGTGCGAGATCCCACATCGGTTGGAGAGGAGAACGAAATACGCTTTATTAGGGTACGGATACCTCTCCCTTACAGACGCGTTTTTCATGGCCTAATGCACCGAATCCCATCAGAACTCCGAGGTTAAATGTGCTTGGGTGAGAGTAGTTTTGAGATAGGTGACCTCCTAGGAAGGTCTCGGAAAAGGCAAAACCGTGAGGGTTTGGCTGGGCCAAGGCCCAAAGCGGACAATATCTATAAGCGGGTGATCTGGGATGTTATATGTGGTATCAGAGCCGATACCCGAACCGTTGTGCTAGTTAGGCTGGATCCCAAAAAGGGATGGGCCTTAAGGGGGTGGGGAGTGTGAGATCCCACATAGGTTAGAGAGGGGAACTAAGTACACCTTATAAGGGTACGGATACCTTTCCCTTACAGATGTGTTTTTCATGGCCTAATGCACTAGATCCCATCGGAACTCCGAGGTTAAATATACTTGGGTGATAGTAGTTCTGGGATGGGTGACCTCCTGGGAAGGCTTCAGGAAAAGCAAAACCGTGAGGGCTTGGCGAGGTCAAGGCTCAAAGTGGACAATATCTGTAAGCGGATGATTTGGGATGTTACAGGGTATCCTTGTCTTATGCCTCTCTTTGGTTTTATAAATTAAGTTGGCTCCCCATTTACTAAAATTGCAAAAGAAGGAGAAGTGATGCACTCCTCAATTCACTGTATGAATTTCCTTGGATATCCCATAACTTTGAGAGTGTTAATCAGGAAGCTCCAATTAATAATATCATAAGCTTGAGCTAAATCCACCTTGATTGTGCAATTACTCCTGCTTACCTTCCTGTTGTAACCTTTCATCAATTCTTGGCAGAGAAATAAGTTGTTTCCAATTGTCCTTCCACTCACAGATGCACTCTGGTAGGGATTGATGATGTTATTTTAGCTTTCCTTCAACCTATTTGCAATGATTTTTGTGACCAGTTTGCATAGGATGTTGCAACAAGTTATAGGCCTATACTCCTCTATCTTACTAGCATTAGTGAGTTTAAGGACTACACATATGTAGGATTTGTTCCATTCTTTGAGTAATCTACCACTCTAGAAAAATTATTTAACTACTTCAACCACTTCTTTCTTTAGTATATCCCAATGTTCTTAAAAAAACCTCCCATTGAATCCATTAGGCCTAGGTGCTTTATCTGGGTTCATTGAGAAAAGTGTTTTGGTTTCTTCTTGTTCATTGAGAAAAATGTTGCTTTGATTTCTTCTTCTTTTACATCCCTTATTAATTCATCATTTTTCAATTTTGATATCTTTTTAAGCTTTCTTGAGATTATTTCTAGAATTTGTTCAAAATTTCCATTTTGCCTAAATTGTTCACCAAAGCGATTAAAGATGAGGTCCTGGAGGTTCTTTTAACCTTGGACTTGTGTCTAATCTCACTTCAACAACACTGCATTGATATTTGTATTCCTCCTCGCTTTTATTAAATTCGTGTACTATTTGGTGCATCTCTCCCCATCTCTTAGTCGCAATATCCTCTACTTTTATCTAACTAGCTCTTCATAGTTTTGCAGTGCATCATTATACTTTCTTATCATTTTTGCTTCCTCCTATTTTAGCCTTACATCTTCTAATTTTAGCATTATTCTTCTCAAGCATTCCTGAAGCATCTTCAAGGCATCTTGCTTCTCTTTTTAATATGTGATTGGGTGTTGTTTACTTAAAGAATTCAACCTCTCTTTGACTTCCTTTAGCTTTATTGTTAATTGGTAAGCCTTAGTACCATACACCTTTTTTTTTCAGTCCTTCACTCACTACTGTTTTGAACTTTGGTAGCCTCATTAGATGATTAAACACCTTAAAAGGGCTTCTTCTAATTACATTATGTCCTGCTATCTGAACCAACATAAGGCAGTAGTTTGACCCAGTTGGATCGTCATATTTGACTATACTCAGTGGAAATTGTTGCAACCACTTGTCATTCACCATATATCGAACAAGTTTTTTCATAAGAAACCATTACCTGAATTTCTTATTGCCCCATGTGTACAATTGCCCTATTCCCTTCAATTCTATCAACCTAATTACAACAACCAATCTCTACAGTTCGGTTCCCTTTTGTTGAGACCATTTCTTACCACCCATAACTTCATTTGAGTACAAAGTACAATTGACATGATCCACCACTACCTAGGGTGCCATCGTATTTTTGTGGATATTGAAAATTTCCTCCCACAGGGGTGTTCTTTGGAATCCATAATTGGAAGCATATACTACTGAGATGTCTAATCTTGTGTTGTCCTTCTTTATGCTAATCTCTCCATGAATCATCTAAGCAGTGTATTGCCATTTAATAACTTCAATGTTAGAAAAATTATAGTAAAAATACTACTCTCCCATAGTGATGGCTAGAGTGATTGTTATTATTCTCCGTTCTTTGCCTAAAAACCACAAACATTTTCCCAAATTCTCTTCCTTTATTTTGGTCTTCAATAGACCAACCAAATCTGCCTTGCTATTCTTCATATAATCCTTGATAGCAAGTTGCTTATTTATGTTATTTAAACCCCTCATATTCCATATGATTCCCTTCATCATTTCTTCTTTTTCCCTGATCTTTTTTTCCTAATTTTCCTACCTTCTCAAGGTGTGGGGTTTTTTGTGTGTTTAACTTTACCCTTGAAGTTTCCCCTTTCTCCTAAATAGGTGTTCTGATACTATGTTCTAGATCCTAGTCTTTACCACCCCTTCCTCTTGAGTTTCTTTCATCTCCTCCTTTCTAGACATTTTCGTCTCCTTACTGTTATGTTCTGTTTCACTTGGTTGCTTTGTGATTTCCTCATTTTTATGTCTTCTATTGTCGCGCTTGCTTCTACCTCTTCCTTTTTTCTTGTTCCTAATATACCATCTCCCCTTCCTCTTGTGCTTCATTCAGATTCTCCTTATCAACTAGTTTATCCTTACACACTAGAACTAACTCTTTTTGTTACATATCTAGTTCATTTTTTTCTATTTGTTCCACCACATTCACTAGTAATTTCTCCATTCCCTATTGTTCTTCTTTTTTATCCTTTACTTTCCACTACTTCCTTTCCTAGTTTCTTCTTTGGTAAGCTTTAGTACCATGCACCCTTTTTTTTCAATCCCTCACTCACTACTGTTTTGAACTTTGGTAGCCTCATCAGATGATTAAACACCTTGAAAGGGCTTCTTCTAATTACATCTTGGCCTACTATCTGAACCAGCATAAGGCAGTAGATTGACGCAGTTGGATCGTCATATTTGACTATACTCAGTGGAAATTGCTACAACCACTTGTCATTCACCATATATCGATCAAGTTTGTTCATAAGAAACCATTACCCGAATTTCTAATTGCTCCATGTGTACAATTGCCCTATTCCCTTCAAATCTGTCAACCTAATTACAACAACCAATCTTTATAGTTCGGTTCCCTTTTGTTGAGACCATTTTTTACTACCCATAAATTCATTTGAGTACAAAGTACAATTGACATGATCCACCACTACCTAGGGTGCCATCGTATTTTTGTGCATATTGAAAATTTCCTCCTATAGGGGTGTTTTTTGAAATCCATAATTGGAAGCATATACTACTGAGATGTCTAATCTTTTGTTGTCCTTCTTTATCCTAATCTCTCCATAAATCATCTAAGCAGTGTATTGCCATTTAATAATTTCAATCTTAGAAAAATTATAGTAAAATACTACTCTCCTATAGTGATGGCTAGAGTGATTTGTTATTATTCTCCGTTCTTTGTCTAAAAACTAGAAAAATTTTCACAAATTCTCTTCCTTTATTTTGGTCTTCAATAGACCAACCAAATCTTCCTTCTTATTCTTCATATAATCCTTGATAGCAAGTTGCTTATTTATGTTATTTAAACCCCTCATATTCCATATGATTCCCTTCATCATTTCTTCTTTTTCCCCAATCTTTTTCTCCTAATTTTCCTACCTTCTCTAGGTGGGGGTTTTTTTGTGTGTTTAACTTTACCCCTGAAGTTTCCCCTTTCTCCTAAATAGGTGTTGTTGGATCCCATTTCCGGAATCTAACTCTTGCTTAAAATACCGTGATACGTGAGCGTGGTTCCTTGCTTAACACAATTTCTCATCAAGTTTTTTTTCCACTAACACATCTCACTGATATAAATTAGCAATTCATGAACAAAACTTATCCTCTCAACCTCATCCATACATAAATCATATTTCACTAATATCAAAATAACAGTGTTCTTTACAAAACTGATGCGTCAAATCAAATCCCAATACATCAATGCCTCAAATCTCAAATACAAAAATT
>JANKYE010000004.1:16980595-17003018 GCA_032467995.1 Erythroxylum dillonii | reverse complement strand
CTTCAGTTTGCCCATCCGATTGAGAATGGTAGGCTGAAGTCATATTAAGGGTTGTTCCCGACTGTCGGAAAAGCTCCCGCCAAAACCCACTCATAAACACCCTATCTCTATCGGAAAGAATGACTTTAGGGAAGCCATGTAGCCTTACTATCTCCCGGATGAATATGACAGCTACTTGTTTAGTTGTGAAAGGGTGTTTCAATGCCAAAAAGTGACAGTACTTAGAAAGTTTGTCTACTACCACTAAGATGGTATCAACTCCCATAACCTTAGGCAACCCTGAAATAAAATCCATGGACACTTCTTCCCATACCAAGTTCGGTATTGGCAAAGGTTGTAATAACCATGCAGGCTTTAAAGCTAAGTATTTATTTTTCTGACAAATATCACAGGACAAAATGAATTGCTTAATAACATATTTCATACCCTTCCAATAAACTACCCCTAATAACCTCTTGTAAGTGTGAAAAAAATCCAGAATGGCCTCTTGAAGGAGTAGTATGGAATTCACGGATCAATTTAGGAATAAGTGGACCAGAATCAGGTAGAACTAACCTGTTTGCATAGAAGAGGCGTGACCCCCTCAATTTAAAAGGTGGATGGCCCTCAAGTTGGATCAAAAGATCCTGGATCAACTTCTGCAATTTTGGGTCCTAATGTACCAAGTCTTCTACTGATCTAACTCCTCATGATAGCCCATGGATATAGCCTTTAACTCCCCTTCATTTCTTCTAGATAATGCGTTTGCTGCTTTATTCTCAAGGCCTGGCTTATAGCGGATATCGAATCTGAACCCCATAAGCTTAGTAACCCATTTATGTTGTTCTTCACCCAAAAGCTTCTGATCAGTTAAAAAATGCAAACTTCGTTGATCCGTTTGAATAATGAAGTGCCTTCCTAGAAAATAATGCCTCCACTTCTGGACTGCCATCACAATTGCCATTAATTCCCTATCATAAACTGGTTTAAGCTGGTTCCGAGGGGATAGACCTTGACTTAAATAAGCTAATGGTCTTCCTTCTTGCATTAGCACAGCTCCAATGCTGATTCTCGAAGCATCAGTCTCAACAGTAAAAGTTTTGGTGAAGTCTGGTAAAACTAGTACTGGGGTATTGGTCAACACTTTCTTCATTGTTTCAAAAGCATGTTGTGCCTCTCCTGACTACTGGAATTTATCTTTGCACAGCAGGTTCTTCAAAGGTTTTGCTATACTGTCATATCCCTTCACAAACCTTTTGTAGTAAGCCGATAACCCCAAAAATCCCCTCAAAGCCCGTACATCCCTTGGAACAGGCCACTTTTGAATGCTTTCTATCTTCGAAGGATCCACTGAAGGTCCTTCTGCCGAAATGTAGCGCCCCAAGTACTCTAGCTTTTGCTGTCCAAAATTGCATTTCTTCAGATTAGCTACTAATTGATTATCTACCATCACTTGCAATGCCCTTCTTAGGTGAATAACATGTTCTGTTAAGCTTTTGCTATAGTTGAGGATGTCATCAAAAACTACCAATACAAACCTCCTTAAATAAGGCTTGTAGATTCTTTGCATTAGGGACTGGAAAGTGGTAGGAGCATTTGTCAGCCCAAAGGGCATGACTCTAAACTCATAATACCCCTCATGTGTTCGAAAAGCCATCTTTGGTATGTCATCCTCTTTAACCCTGATTTGGTTATAGCCAGACTTCAAGTCAATCTTTGAGAACACTATAGAACCTCCTAGCTCATCAAAAATCTCATCAATGCATGGAATTGGATACTTATCAGGTATTGTTACCTTATTCAAGGCTTTATAGTCCACGCACATACGCCAACCCCCATCCTTCTTTTTCACTAATAAAACTGGATTAGAATATGGACTGGTGCTTGTTTGGACCACACCAGAAGAAAGCATCTCGTTCACCAACTTTTCTATCTCATTCTTCTGGTAAAAAGGATATCTTTAGGGTCTGGTATTTGGAGTTTTTGCTCCGGGTTCCAACATGATCGCATGATCAATGTCCCTCTGAGGTGGTAACCTTGAGATGGGCTAAAATACCTGACCAAATTCCTTTAACACTGCTGCAATGTCACTGGTGACACCCGACAATTCAACCTGTTGCGGATGATCTACTTCCAATGCAAACAATTCAGTTGCAGTCTCTTGGTCACTTCTTTCCTCCACCATATACCCAATACCTCCTTGCTGTAAAATCTTGCAAATGGTTTTGAAGGACACCACCACAGAATTGAGGCAAGGTTCCCCATAGAATTTTACCTTTTGTCCATTGCTTCTAAACTTCATGACCTGCTTCTTAAGATTAAGGAGTATATCCCCCAACATTTCCAACCACTCCACCCCCAGAATTATGTCAACACTCTTCATATCAAAAGGAAAAAAAAATTTGCCTAATGGTAGTACCTTGAATAACCATCTCCACCGATTCACAAACTCCAACACTTCAAACTTTACAATCATTTCCAAGCTTCACCTTGTACGGTTTAGTCTTACTCACCTTCAGACCCAACTCCTCCACTAAACCTTCTCTCACAAAATTATGGGAAGCCCCACTGTCAATCAGCACTACCAACTCCTTCCTTGCGATTTTCCCTTTCACTTTAAAAGTTTGAGGCCCTACTATCCCCGACAGTGAACTCACCGATAGCTCCAACTCTTCCAACGCATCTAAACCGTCCCCCTCAAAAGCCAGTTTGAGAGTTAATACTTGGTTAACAAGCTCAGCTTCCTCTTCCTGCAAATCGTTGAGCTACTCATCATCTTTCAGCAGTATGTGAAATTGTTTTTCGCCACATTTGTGCCCTGGTCCATACTTGGCGTCGCATCGATAACAAAGCCCTTGTTCTTTCTTATGTTGAATCTCTTCAGCTGTCAAACGCTTGAACGGGTAAGGAGACTCCCTCCGATTTGGTCGACGCCCTTCAAACGATCGGTTCAGGTAAGAGTTCACCCTTAGGTTGGTTGTGTTTGGAGTCGATGTGGCTCGATTTCCTTCCAAGAGCTGATTAGGGCTTCCTATCATTGTATTTGAAAGAGGGGTGATTGCTAGGTTTTTACCGTAAGTTGGGTAAGTTTTATCACCCATTTCACTACTCCCGTACCCGATTAACCCACCTTGGGTTTTAGCTCCTTTACCGGGTTGGGTATGTTGACTTCAAAGAGCCCAATTCCTTCCTTCGGTCACCTGCGCCATCTCCATTAGCTGCACCAGCGAATCTGTTTGAAGCAATTGCAACTCCGTCTTTATTTCTTCCTTCAACCCGTTCACGTAGGTTGCTGTTACCACCTCCATCGGAATTCGTCTTAGCATTGACGACACCATCTCAAACTCTCGGTTATACTCCGCCATCGTACCCAGCTAACGTAACCTCATGAGAGTTGTTAGAGGATTTCCGGCCTGAGTACTGCCAAAGCATCGCACCACAACAGTCTTAAAAGTCGAACAGTCCTTTATCGGCGACCACCCTTCTCTTCACAAAAACCAACTCAAAGCCTCACCCTCCATACATACTGCTATCGCCGCTAGTCTCCCTGCCATCGAAACTCCATTCAGATCAAAGTATCTTTCTACCTTAAATAGCCACCCAAAAGGATCTTCTCCGTAGATCACCGGGATCTCTAACTTTCGGTGAATCTTCTCCTTCGTCATCAACTCTTCTTCTATTGGTATTTCAGCTTGACTCCTCGAATCTGTAATTTCATCGGCTTCCTCTCGGGGTGCTTTCTCCCGACGTCTATTTCCTAAGGATTCTTGGATCTGTCTCATACATTCAAACAATGACGCAATGTCTCCTACCATTTTATCAACCTTTTTCTCCATCGTATTCATCTTTTCATCCACTATTCCCAAATCCTCCGTTAACTTCAGCATTTCCCTCTCAATATTGTCAACTCTAGAATCCATTCTGGTCACATCATCCCAGTCCCGCAACTGCTCTGATACCAAATTGTTAGGATCCAAAGTCCTAACAAGTTCTAATCCAGCAATCAACCACAACACCAGAAACTCAAGCAAAGAAACAGCAAGAAAAAAAATAGAGAAGAATAGAGTATGAAGAGAAATTCAATGCATTCAGTATATCGATAGGCTAAGCTTCGAGGGCTAGCTAGCCTCCTCAGTACATCATTTTCATAACAAATTCATTGTGATACCCCACCCGTCCCCACACAATCTCTTTTATTCCCTTCTTTCTAACTAACTATCCAGCTCAGCATAACAATTCTCCTCACACTCTTCAAATTACCCATCTACCCCACCCCTTCTCTTCCTACTATACTGCTGGTGGTAACGGGTCTCAACAGGGATTCATCCTTAATTTCTCGAACAATTTCCACTTTTAGAACATTCCTTTTTTCATCGTCGGTTTGTCAAACCGACTTTTTAGGCTCCTAATTTTTCACATATGGTGTTTGTCTCCTTTTTGTTTCCTAATTTCTCAAATGTGGTATCTATCTCATCTTTCATGGTATTCAGTTGTAATTGTTTTTCCTAACATCCCGACCTCAATGTTTTGCTTGTGCTTGCTTTACGTGAGTGTTACTCTCTTTTAGTGCCATTTTCAAGATGACTTTGTTGTCGCTTTTGTATAGAATTTGGAAAACCACGACTATTGGTTGTTATGTTACTAAAATTTCGAGCAACAGCAAGGAGTAAAAGTAGTATTAGTCTTGATTTAGGCGTTGATTTATCAGTTTTGGTTGCATTGATTTTCTATTTTGCAGTGTATTATTTGAGAAGTTGCATAAATTTTTTATTACGGTTTTGAAATCTGAATTGATTTGGTGAATGATAATTTTGAATGAGGCAGATTGGCTTGGATAAGTTAATAAATTTTGTGTTGGATTTTTGGGTTATGAATTATTTTAGGTAATTTGGAACTCAACAATCATTTCATTCTTAAATAAATCTTTTCAGTTTATATATCACTTTGAGATCCCATATCCGTAAAAATCACCTAGAGATCCTATTTCCTATACTAGAACTTTTTTTTAACTTGTTTTGCAAAATATTTTGTAACGTGGCCTAAGAAATTTGCAAATCTAGTAGTTCTAATTTTAATAATGTTAAAAAAAAGTGTTACATGTTGGTTAGAGAGAAGAAATAGTTTAGGATAGTTATAGGATTTATTTCAAATTTTATTACATTTTCATGTTTTATATTGTTGGAAAATCAATTTAGTATGAAATTGACTACAAGTTTATGTTTCATTATTGACAATTACGAATAAGGTTGTATCTTTAACATGATATTGAGAGTATCTTGTTTGGATTTGGATGATTTCTGTAAGATTTGGCATTCAATATGACTTATATTTTGTTTATAGGCCTTGTTTAAGCCTCCAAATAAAGAAATAAATTAGAGCAAGTTAGAGCCAAAATAGAGAAGTTTTAGCATGATTCAAAGGAACAGTTTGAAATATAGGTCACCAACATAACACCATTTGTCTCATTAGATGTCAAATAGGTGTAATATAAATCTACATTTTAGAGTCGTATTATCAGTGATTTTTATAAAAATTCTAGTTTTCTATCAAAAAGAGTAACAAAGGACCAACACTAGTTCTTGATGGATCTGTATTAGTCATGGTGTTTGTTTAATGCAAACCATAATGGTATAACTTTGTTGTCATATGGTTTGTATAAAATGTGTCTTACCTCGAATTAGATATATGTTTCTTCGTATCTTGCTAAACAAGTTTAGAAAGACGACCTTGTTAAAGGATAAGTCATACATGTTGTGGAATAAAGGTTAAGCTACAGTTCCAAAACTAGGATTGAGAGATTGATTAAGGAAAGCATTCTCTCAATTCTAGATTATAATGATCTGGAAACATGTGCTGGCTATTGCAGGGGTAAGTTGATTGAAATAAGGATAAAGAGGTTAACTTGTGTTTCTGGCTTGTTGGGTCTAATACATATAGATATCAGTAGACCTTATAGAATTGCATTGTGCAACTCTAAATGTATTCTGACATTTCTTGATGCTTATTCCTATTACAGTTTATGTATTCTTGCTTAAAGACTAAAGGTTGAGAACCGATTCGAAAATTCATCAAGATAGTCAGATATGACCATGGAGGAGAGTATTATGGCAAACATGGTGTTTCAGGACATGAAAAGGTTCGTTTGTCAAATATATAGAATCAATTGGAATAGTTACTTAATTCACTATACCGAATAGTCCTGAGCAAAATCGTATGTTGTCGAAGGTGTAACCAAACCCTAAGGGACGTGAAGAAGTCAATACAGAACATGGCTAATCTACCTGATTATCTAGAAATGTGAAAATGTAGCCCTATAGACATTCATGTATGGGGCCGCCTTGTTGATATAGTATAATCCTTATAAGGGTATGTTGCAAGCTCGTTCAGTTCATTACTATTTAGTCATATATTTTGACCACTTTAAAGGCTGCATATTCTATTGTAGAGGAGGGACCATAATAGTGGAATCACAAACTAGCTAATTTCTGGAATACGATGTCTATAATGATGGTAGGCCCTTTAACCCTTCAGATGATAGCAAGACAGATACTACAGTTATTACGTACCTGTCACTCATACAGTTAGATTTAGTGGATCTAGGTCTTAGTATTGTGCCTGTCCAGGAACAAGAACCCATATATGAACACATAGAGGTTCCTGGGGGTACAAGATCTAATGCAGTTACGGAGATCCACTAGAATGAGATGACCTGCTATCCCATCTGATTACATAGTCTATTTGGTGAACAAGATTATGATGTTAGATATATTGTGGATCCAATTACTTATATAGAAGCTACTTTTGGACCCAATGTAGATTTTTGATGGGATGCAATGAATGACGAGATGCAATCTATAAAGCATAGTAAGGTCTGGGAGCCAGTTGATTTGTCATAAAATTGCAAACTCGTCAGTTGTAAATGAGTTTGAAAGACCAAAGGGATTTAGGATAAAGTTCAGCGATTTAGGGCTAACTTAGTTGCCAGAGGTTCACTCAAATAAAAAGGTTTGACTTTTCTCTTGTATTATCGTAGGATACATTTTGAGTGATTATGATAGTTGTAGCTCATAATGATATAAAGTTACATTAGATGGTTGCCAAAACTGCTTTCCTAAATAATGACCTTTATAAAGAGGTCTATATGGTACAACATGAAGGATTTTAGGATCTAGATGGAACTAGCGTAGTTTACATGTTAAGCAGATCGATATATGGTTTATAACAAACCTCCCGAAAGTGGTACCTTATATTTGATGAGGTTTTGACCTCTTTCAACTTCGTGGAAAATAAAGTTAAAATATGCTTGTATCACAAGGTTAGAGGGAGAAAAGTTATCTTCCTATTATTGTATATGGATGATATATTGCTCACATTGAATAGCTTGACCATATTGCATGAGGTTAAGCAAATTTTGGCTAAGTATTTTGACATGAAGGACCTTGGTGAAGCATCTTTTGTCTTAAGTATGCAAATTCACTGGGATAGATCTCAACACTTTTAGACTTTTTACAGAGTGTATATATTGAGTATGTGCTACAAAGATTTAATACGATTAACTATAAACCTGTTGTAGCGCCAATCTCTCATAGTGACAGATTATCTTTGACCCAATGTACAAAGAATGAAGTAAAGAGAGAGGTTATGAGGAATGTTCTGTATTTTAGTGCAGTTGGTAGCCTGATATATGCTCAGGTAAGTACTAGACAGGACATTGCATTTACTATTAGACTGTTTAATCAATATTTGGCTAATCTAGGTATAGACTACTAGAATTCAATGAAACGAGTATTGAGATACTTAAAGGAATCAAGGATTATATGTTGACATATAATAAAGTCAATAGTTGAAACCTCATAAGGAATTCAAATTTAAATTTTAATTATGTGTTCGGATGATCGAAAGTCCACTTAAGGTTACATTTTTATGTTTGTAAGTGGTACAATGTTGTAGAAGAGTGTCAAGTAAACATAAGTAACTTCCTCGACCATGCATGCAAAGTGCATGTTGTGAGGCTGCTTCACATAAAATTTGGCTCAAAACTTGATTTCTGAGTTATCTGTGATTGATTTAGTGGTTAAATCCATTCAGTTGTACTATGGTAATCTTGTTGTTATGTTGTTTCGTAACAACAAATAATATCATAGGGTCTTAGCTTTTGAAGGTCAAATATTTGACCATAAAGATGTTAATACGAAAAGGTGACATTAAGGTTTGGAGCATTTAAGGACTGAGAAAATTTTAACTGATCCTTTAACTAAAGGACTTCGATCACTTGTGGTTGAGAGACAAGTATACAATATTGGTATTTTGAAGTCCTTAGATACTGTTAGTTAGGGGATCATTATGTTTGCTCAATGTATATTTCTACATTTATACATTTTGTTGTATTATGAAAGTATGGTGGTTCATCAAGATGATCATCATTTATCCTCAGTAATATGTGTTATCGTACATTGTCATAATACATGTAAAAGTCTTAAGATTTATGTCAATGTTAAGCAGTTAAAGGTTATTGGGCATATATACAGATTAACCTTGAGCCTACGTTATTTAGACACATACAGTTTATATTAATTCCGACATGACATAGAGGGATATAAGCTTTAATCTCATAGAGGTTCTCTAATGTAGCTTAGCATTCAGTTAGAGAATATAAAGGTTTTCTTTGATTCAGTTTAGCATTTGGTAGAGAAAACATGATTTCTTTAATACAGTTTAGCATAAAATTTGGAGAAATCGAGATCTACAAACGAAGATGATATAATTTAGATTATACAGGTATCATCTTAGTTTTTCACACTCTATTTTTCCATTCATTTTAGTAAGGTAGTAGATATTTGTGATTGCATTGGATTTGTATCACACATGACACATATATTTGATACTTTTCAGTATCGAAAGTCTTGCATGATGAATGATGGACTTTTGTTATCTTTGGATCAAATGTTTTGTTTTTAAAACCTAGTCGACTAATACAGTAGCGTGACTTAACAAAGTTTTTAAACTGTTTTCAACTTGAATCAATACCATAATTAAGTATTGTCCAAGGGAGAGAATGTTGGATATTTTTGACATTTTATATAAAATCAAACAACATTTAATTGCATTTTATAGTTTTTCAATAACTTATTGATTATGTTACGTAATTTGATTCGGATAAAGATAATAAAGTGACCTAATAAATGATCCAAGTCAATGAGTAGAAGTCTAGGAGGAAAATAGATCTCGATCCAAGTCAATGATCCAAGTCAATTAGTGTGGACCGGATTCATATCAAGCTTGTGATAGGAAAGTCCTATGTGGATGTTATATAAAGAGGTTAAGATCTCTTGTAATTGCTCATGTTATTCGTAAGCATTAGGATTCTTTGACCCGTTAAAAAAGCTTATGTTTTGAGAAAATTGTAGAAAGGCTTGACCGCCTATCGATGAGCAATTCTCGTGAAGGTTATGGTGGATTCACGCTCGTTTCAGCCTCAGAAAACTTGTTTGAAGTTATGGAGCCTAAATTAAGTATTTTTTTTTGCATTTTTTGTTTATTTTCCTTTCATGTTCGATCTAGGGTACGTAACTAAGGTTCCGTTACATTTTGCAAAATCGACAAAGAGAGAAGTGTTATGAGGTTTGAGAAATTGTTTTAAGAAACTAGGAATTTACAAAGACAATGCCGGTGAGAGGAGTAGAGTCCAACAATATATAGTCCAACAATATATAACAAAAACTTTCAAGTTGGAAAAAATTGGTAAAACTTGACGAAGAGTTGGGGTTTTATTAATTTAGAGTCTTAATTAAATATTTTAAAATATTAAAATTCTTCTTAAACATTCTAAAATATTTAAATTTAGTAGAATTGTTGTGGTGCATACTTCAGTTGACCTTTTTACATATGAACATTATGAATAATGTTGTAGCTAACCTACAACATCATCAATAGTGGTAAGCAACTAAGTAATAGCTAAGCTAAAAACAAATCAAGTAGTGTGTAGAAGAAAATGCAAACACTAATTTTGAAAAAGGCTCTTTGGAAGGTTAAGAATGAGAGGTTATATGCGCGTTACAAACTAACTATGAAGGTTTTTTTTTAAAAAAAAAAACTTAAATAGGTTCATTACTGAAAGAGGAATATTTGTAGGTTATTACATAATCAACATTAGAAATGGTTAGGTTTTCTTTGCACCAGAAGATCAAGAATTTGACTAATAGAAATAGTTTTTTTTTAAAAAATGCAAAGAAAAGATTGCTTATAATGACCTTTTCAGACCCTCTCAAAGCGGAAGCCTCGTGCTAAGCTAACGGCAATCTATGCCAAGTGTGAGTGCACTCCATCTCACAATTGTCTTCTTCAGCGAAATAATAAAATAGCACAAAATTAAAATTAGAATAGCTTATATGAATGCAAGGTAATGGAAAAAATCCCTGCCTAGGTCAAAAATTTCTCCTCTACAATACAGCAGGATAATGGAATTTGACTCTAGAGTTGACGCCTTTTCTACCAACTTCGGTGCACTCTATGAGGCGGAGTAAGAGCTGTTTTCAAGAATTAAGCAGAAGAATCAAGAAGAGAGCAGATTTGAAGAAGATGGGTGTGTGTTATGTCGTTGGGTTCTCCAATGGTGTATCTATCTCCCTTACGCTAGCATTCTACAGAACAGGAAAAACAACTATAGACTGTGAACACTTAAAGAATGCTTATAGAGTACATTCACAAAGAACACAAGACCAAACTCACGATTTTATTTCTGTATACAAGAGACATGAATGTAAGGAACGCTATTAATGTTTATTACAGTGTAATTTAAAAAAAAACGATGGACGTTGCATGATAATATCAATGTTTTGGAACAACACCAACATACTCGCCTGAAGGATGTTTGAACCGCGACAACTCCGCCTTTATGTTTCAAGTAAGTTTCCATGCCACTCTATTCTCTGAAGTCCCTGCATACCTATTTATGGGTCTTAAACAGCACGCTTTCTCCATGTTTTGTTGCTATGTCTTGGAAGCTGTGAGGCTGGAGCCCCTGCATGTCTCGCCTTGAAGGTTGTCTGGACTACAACAGCTCCATCTTTAAGAGCAAACTGATATTGATGGTGCTGTGTGACCGAGTTAAGGTAATGCAGCTGTCGGTGGTATATTAAAAATTTGTATAGAAGTATTTAACAGGTATATGTTCAATCATCTAGTTGAGTTGTTGGACATCTTGACAGTAGCTAGCATAGAGTCGGGTGGTTTCAGAGAAATCATTCACGAATTTGATTTTCAAGATATAATCCACCAGAGGTAACTATTACTGCTAATAATCAAATCGTCAGCAAATACTACTATTAATATTATTATCACTATTACTGACAGGAAAATGCTAAAATTATTTTAAAGTTCACAAAAATCCTTATCCTGGCATCCTGCCAATCTTGACAAAATCAGCACAGCTTCTTTATTGGACTCCAATTATTGTAAAAGTAATTGTATCACTTTGAAGGATGTGACTGCTGCACTCGAAAATGTTAAAAGACTAGTTGCTGCCAACATAAGCCTAATAATCTTCTATTCCCTCTGGAATCACGTACTGTTGCAACATAAGCCATTCATGCGGAATAAACGGGATATATTCTGATGCATTAGCTCAGACTTCGGAATCTTCGCATATCAGTATGCATGTTTTTGAAACTATTGAACAACTGAACGAAACGCCTCCCTGAGCCAGGAAAAAGACAAACGAAAAATTGATGGAAGGGCCAAAGCGGACAAAGCGAAAATATCCAGTTGTTGCCACGCTTAAGAAAGGACAGATTGAATTTGGCAAATACAGAATTAAGAAATTAAAACAAAAAAGAACCAAAAAGAAGAAGGATGCTGTCTAACTTAATGATTATCAAATGCTATCGGAATAACACGAAATTGTTGTCATGAATTTGGCACTGCATGTGGAGCCCCTTTCACTTAAAAGCGCACTACTGTACTTTACAAGGAACAATTGTATCAGAAAAATTGGGACACATAACACAAGCTATGTGAATCTGCCCGAATGACAAATCAACTTGAAGGCGCTATTGTGCGGTATTCCTTCTCGGTTATTGATCTTATGCCGTTATGATCAGGTTCCACTTCTTCCATGTCTTCCCTAGGGGGATAGCCACGTTCCCGACCAAGCAGCCATTGGTCTATGACACCACAATCAATGGCATACTTGATGGTGCGTTCCAAGTACCATTTATCAGTAATAAGGTGCGACTGAACTGTTAACATTCTCATGAGAGCTGAGAGCAAAACAGAACACAAAATTCAGCAAGAACAGTTTTCCAAGGACAAAATCTAACAATCTACTTTAGGTATTAAAACACTAAAAAGAACTACATTTCCAAGAAAACTTCCACTTTTTCCTTAGCAAATCCTTTAATAATATGAGGGACCTCAGGAGAAAGAGAAAATAAAAGAAAAGGAGCTTTTTCTCAGAGCATGCCATACACATTTATGATTTAACTCACACTGCTTTATCTACAATTCAAGTTCTTAAGCAAATCATTTCACAGTTCTGAAAAACAAGCTAGGACATAAAAACTTGGGTTCCCTAGGACTGACGCTCATCGAATAAACCACGACTTGTCTTTGATGACAAGATTTTCTCATTGCTTCAAATCGTGACATTCTCTTGATTGTCAGGATTGGCAGCATCAACATTCTCTTGATTGTCAAGATTGGCAGTATTAAGGTGAAGTTTCTACACCAATTGAAAGCTCAACATCTTCAAAAGTCCGACAAAGAATATGCGTAGCAACAAAGTAAAAGATAACACATATGTAGCTGTATGAATGATATAAGAACATATCACAGATATTATAGGTATGACATAGTACCAGCGACAATGCCATCTCCAGATGCTGACATATCACTGGTGAAAGGGGTTATGGGTGGATCCTCCATGCCATGCACTGCACCATTATGCTCCTTGGTGTAGTAATGTATCTTAGAAGTCCCATTTGTCACAAACAGAACTTCAAGATTTTCATGCCAAAGTGGTTGAACCAACTCTGGTCCATAATGAACAAACTTTGAACTGGAATTGTTTTTAGAGTCAAATTCCTCGGTGGGCTTGATCCCACATAAAAATTCAAGCTCTTGCTTGGTAACCTCAACAATATTTGCTAGACTCCAAACCTGTCTTACAAACGACTTGGCTTCATCACTAGACTGCCACAGTGGTAGTGGAAGGTTCACGTCATAGAAAATTTTTCCTCCCAGCTTTTTTGAGATTTTGATTGCCCGCAGTGCAACTGATCGCATTCCTCGCTCAAGAAGGGAATGTGTGTTGAAATAGAACATCTTTGCCTGCATAAACAATTGCCCAAAAAAGATTATATTTTTTACGAGAAAGGGCTATCAATCTGATCAGACATCCAGAAACTTATGCAAATATCGCTAGTAAACTATTTATAACATTCAAAATACAGATTTAACGTTGATCTTTCAGCAACTAACTTGCCAGCTACCTACAACCCGTAACATTCAAAAAACAGATTGAACATAAAATTTCTCAATAACCTGAAAGGTATAATTCTTTGAAAGATAAGTTTCTCGACTTAGGTCTCATAGCTTATGGCTCTCTAAATGATAAACCTTTTACCCAATGTTCTTGGAAACAATAATTTCTCATTTTTAGGATGGAAAGGATTTTGAAAAGCAGAATTTTGTTTACCAATTAAAAGTAACTTACATTGATGCAGAACAAAAAATAAATTTTAATTTTCCTTAATAGAATTTTTTATTTTAATTTCCTTATTAGTTTAGAGTTTAAGTCTACTAAGAAATAATATGAATCTTTATTAAATTGGATCTTATTCTTATTTTGGAAGTTTAGCTGGAATTCCTATTCCTTAGGATTAGGGTCTCAAAATTCTTCTATATATGTTTCTGTGAATGTGTAAGGAAAAAGATAGACTGATTTTTCAAATGTGAAGGTCTCTTCTCTAAGAGTGGTTTTTAAATAATTACAAGCTATTACTAAATCCTAAAAGTGACTGTGATTCCAATAGTGTTGTTTGTTTCAATTCTTAAGTGTGATTCCTAGTTTTTGAAGCAAATCTTTAGAGTGATTCTTAGACCTATCCTTTGTTTCAATTCCTTACGTTTAAAAATTATCAGCTCTACATTCAAAGTTCCAACAACTCATACTTTTCATTTTATATGCGATATTCATCTATTCATCCTTCATCAGTTTGATATCAAATCTTTGGTTTGTCAATGACTATACAAAACAAAAGGGCATCCAAAAGATTATTCAACAACCAAAACCAAAAGAGAGACGAGTCGATTATAACAGTTTTGAAGAGGTTAGACGTCATTGAAGCACTGACTTCAATGCGTCACAACTTCTCTAAGACATACAGCAGACCAACAAAAGACTTCTTATTGTAGAGGAGATAAATATCAAAACAACCAACGACTAAAGATTGAAGTTGTTTAAAGAAAATTGAAACAACTAAACAACAAACAGAAACACTTGACTAGCATACTGAAACAACAAAACAAGAAGCAGAAGAGATCAACCAACAAGTAATAAGATTTCCTGAGCAAGTTAGAGCAATTTCCTTGGCTAATAAAGGTGTAGTCTGTATTGATAAATTTGATAAGATGAATTATCAGAACCAAGTCAATATCCACAAGCTTATGGACCAGAAAACTTATAGAACTGTTAGAAAAATTTGCATATGCATGATAGACCTAATGTTATATATGAGTACTAGTGCTGGCAATGGGCCGGGCCAGACCAGGCCTTAGGCTGCCCGGACCTGCCCGAAGTCCCTTACAGGTGGCTCAAGCCTGAACAGAGACCCGATAAAGGTCTGACTCATGTTGCCCGCGTCCAATAGGGCCTTGGTGGTCAGAATCCCAAACTGCCCAATGCAATCTGACCAATCAAGGATTCCACCACTTCCTGACATTTCTGTTGTTAAAGATCCAGAATGCAACCCATAAGAACAAGAAAACATCAGATATCAAGAAGAAGTAACTTCAAAGATTGAAGCTTTAAATGTAACAAAGGAATCAATTGATACTGATTCTCATAAGGTAAAGAATAGAGGAAAGGCAAAGAAAGAAAGATCTGATGCCAGGAACAGAACTGCTATGCACTAACCCTTTATTGTGACATCATAGATAAACTGCTTGTTACACTCCAAAAAGTTCAACATACAAAGCATTGTATACAAGTTTAACATTATTTTCAATCACAAGTGGAGAAACATAAATAAGAAGAAATTGAAAAGCAAAAACCCAACTCTCACAACCACATATAACTCAATTTCTTTTATGTTGCCTCAATTTTTTGGCACAGAGCCAAATTGGGGCAGATTCATGAACATTCAGAAACAAGCCCCATTAATCATGAAATACAAGAATCAAGAAGAGGAAGGATAAAAGATATGGAAAAAGAGTAGTTTTGTGGAAGAGGATGAGGAAGAAAGGTGAAAAGAATGGTAGTGACAAAGACTAGGAGAGAAGAAGAGAATGAAAATTAGGGTTAATTTAATATATATGTCAGGTTTTGGATTGGTCAGACTAGGCCTTGAAGGCCAAGTCAGAGTCCTACCCAAAACCCAAAAATTAAAACAAAAAGTACTAGTCCAAAGCGAAATCTGGACTAAGTCGTTGACTCCGGGTCTAGGTCAAACCTGTTTTCCATCTCTATCTATGATGAACAAGGTACTAATTTTGCTATGGAAGCAGAAAGGAAATTCAAAAGGCAGAAATGGAAGTTTTTATTCAGAAAAAAAAATTATTGGGAGGGAGTTCTGATCATAAATAAAGCAAGAATTATTTGAGATATAAATTTTCAGTTTTGAGATCAAAGAATTCTCTCTAACAAGTTCTTATATGTTGATTTCCGAGATAAGTAAGCAGGGTAAAACCTAGGCAACGAAAAGGGGGAATGCAACTAAAAAAAACAGATTACAAGCTGAGTTTTTGATTTTCAGATTGCAAGGTCTCTTAACTAGATCATAGTTAGGGGCCAGACGGTAGAAAAAACTTAAAAACACAGCCTCTCGTAACTAGATCATAGTCAAGAGTCTCCACCAGAATTCTTTTCTAATAGTCATTTTTAGACAATTATGAGTGATCCCTAGATTATATAAGTGATTTCTACAAACTTATTATCATGATTCAAATAGTTTTGTTTGTTCAATTTATCAGTGTGATTCTTAGTTTGAGATACAAAGCTTAAAAGTGATGGCTAGATCTATTCTTCATTTCAATTTTCTTAAATTTTCAACTCAAAATTAAAAGGACCAAAAGCCAATACTTTTTATTCGTCATACATCATACCTAAATACGCAGAAGAGGAAGTAGTCAAAAGAAAAAGAACTATTGACTTAGAGACTTATCTCTACCAGAAGACTGAAATCCATTACCTCCTTCAGCACATCCATGTTTAAATCTGATTTTGAAAGAGAATCCTCCGCGCATGGTTTAACACAACTCATTCTCAAGCGAGCTCTCTTGGAAATTTTCATCTGTGATACAGCTGTTCCTCTCTTGCTATCAATGCGAACTGATCGTGTTTGAACATTGTTTACATTCATATAGTATAAAATTGACTGTCCATACTCGTCGTCTCCCAACTTCCCCATGAAAGCTACTTTTCCACCCAAGGTTGCAAGAGCAATGGCAACACTACCAGCAGATCCTCCAGGCGCCCTTACAAATTTTTCTGGTTCCCATATTGCATCCTTCAATCTTTCATGAATCTCATAATCTATAAGCCTGTTTGCAGGTCTGCCTGATGGCACAAAAGCGTGTTGTGCAGATCCAAAGCAACAAACAAGGGGAGGCCAACCATATGTGTAGCTAATGTCGTCATCTCCATCTAGTTCTAATTCAATCTCACTCTCATCCCCCACATCTGTAGCAACCAGGGAGCTTTCCTGGTCACTAATGTCAGATTCACTACCTTGGTCCTCCACTAAGATGTCTTCTGTCTTCTTTTTCCTCCTTCTCCTCTGTATATTCTTTTCATTCTTCTCTTCCTCCAAATTACTAGAAGCTGATGCAGCTGTAGAAGACATTAAATTTAAAATAATCCCGTAAGTTGAGAACTTGTAACCAATGCCAACATAAATAGTAAACGAAAGTATAGAGAGGTCCACTTTTCCGGCGAGTCCTCCGAGGGCTTTTCTTCAAACTTTCACTTGATAATGACGTAATACTTGCACCCATGGCGATGTCATTGGTTATCCCAATTTCAGAATCCTTTTCTGAAGAATGGACAGTTTCTTTCTTCCGGCTTCCTGAAGTGGTGCGTTTGATAGCCCTGTTAATCTTCTTTTTTACAACCACCCCATTCTCAAAGTTCCCTTCATCAGCTAGATTTTCAGCAACTCTTTTCCTAGACATTGCTGCAACACCCCATTTGTGTTGTAATGCAAAACCCTGAAGTAGAGTTAAATCCAAAGATGGATATGCTGGCCAAGTTGAATAACACCTGATAATTTAAAGCATCAAAATATATAAACCAAATTGAAAGTTGAATAAACAAGGGTCAGCTTCTTAACAGTATACTCAGTTAATGACCTGAAAAAACTCCAATATAAGAAAGCATATAAAAGTTTTCACATTCTTAGACATTTTTTCAAACACGTAACGGGCTGAATAGGAGCAAAGAATTAACAAACCTTGGGGCCGAAAGGTAATGAGTGAAGAAGAGAGAAGCCATTGGGAATGTTGGCCTTTGGCAAATCTTAGATTCTACGTCGTCTGAAGAGGAAGAAGACCGTTCGCAAGTAGCAACTTTAAGCTTTGGTAACTGTTCGCAAGTAGCAACTTTAAGCTTTGGTCTAGACACCGAAACAACAAAGCAAACGGTCACTTGCAGAGGATAAGTGAAGTCAAGTTCATATGATATGACGTAGTTTTGAGCTATGGGACAGTCCAGATTCTCATTAAGATCGTTTGGGCCTAACAGGCTTTTTAATCATCTGGTTCGATGATGGGAAATCTTTGATATGTGTATTTTTATTTTTTTAAAACAAAAAAGCGAAAAAGAAACAAACCCATGGCCATGGGTGGTGTTAGAATTGACCGAGATCTGATCCAGCGACGACCTTGCCGGGGAAATAACCAGTTTTTTAACAACATTCCCAATAATTGCGAGATATGAAGAAGATTAGAGAAGAGAAGCACATTATTTAACACAGGGATGCAGTCAAAGTGCTATACAAGTAGCAGTAGCCAAAGGAATTTGTTGCTAAGAGTTGTTTTTCAAAATCTAAACCGCAGCTTCAGCTTCAATCCTAGCCATGGGATCATCTGTCTCATCCTCCTTTTCTCCTTCTCGTTCCTGTGCCATTTTCTTTCTATGCAACTCCTCTGCTGCTTGCATTGCAGCATTGTTCTCCGCCTGAATCCGCTGCATTTCCTCTTCTTGCTGCTGACGCTCGAACCATGTGTCCGCGTCCGCCCAAACTGCCAATTCTCACTCAAATCATTATGCAATATATATCTACTCATTAACATACAACCTTTCTAGTATCAATCCATCCTCATATGTTACAAGAAACCATCCATAGATAGTCCTCATTCGATTCAATTAATAATAACAGGATTTAATGCAAAAAACACAAAACATACTAGGGTGAGCGGCCCAGCCCTGTTGACCACCCTTAATGCGCTCAGGCAGTGCGTAATTGACGGTAAGAACGCGACCATAAAGCTCGGAGCCGTCCATATTGTCCATAGCGGCGGCGGCGTCCTCTTTCTCCAGAAAAGTGACGAAGCCGAAAGAGCGGTGCTTCTGGGTGGCCTGATCCAATGGGGTCTTCACGTCCTTAATGTCTCCGAATGGTATGAAAGCTGAATGAAGTATCGATTCATTCACTTCCTCCGCTAGTCCTCCCACGTAAAGCGTGTTCTTCTGCACCCCTAATTGCTGCGCCATCACGGCTGACACGGTAATGATATTTAGGGTTTTGTTTACTTGGGAAATAACAGTTGAGGCAGATGGCAAGCACGATTGAACACAGATATTATCAGAACGAGGAGGTAAAACTAAAAAGTGTTAAGATATGCATACTAACCCTAAGATAACCAGAAGTTGGGCTTACCAAGAACCTAATTGGCCCATTTTGTAATTATAGAATTAAATCAACGGGAGTCATTCTCCTCCGGTTTGTCCCCCAAAAACGATAAAAAAATCATATAAAAGATTTGACTGCTCTAAATTTATAATCAGGTTTCAATTACAACGAACAGTAATAGCAAAAGAGTAATCAATACGAAGAATATATTCGATTCACTGATGGAGGTCGGCAAGAGAAACAGATAATTCTCATGGAAGAAATCAAATCCTAAGTTTCAGACGCAGCTGCCCCCAAATAACTCTGAATTATTCAAAAGGATTACAACGGCATCACTTCCAATAAATGCTCATCTCAACTATTCCTTTCTGCGAGGACAAAAATACCTTCCACAATTGTATTACCCTACCATTACTTCTTTTTGTGAAGGTATAGAACACCAACAACTACAGAGATGGCCACAACAGCTACAGGAAAAGCCCAATACTTCTTTGTCAGGTAATTTTGAGCATAAACTTCAGTTTGCTTTTTTGAGGAAATTTCAAGTGTTGGAATAACTGGGGTGGACCGGTCGAGCTCGCCAATGCAAAATGTTTCCAAGAGCTCCCTTGCACTTTTGCTGTGCCCAGCATCCTCAAATTCGTCAGTCGCGTCCTTACCTTATATAACAGTAACAGTGAAGGAACATTAAGATTATAATAGATGATGACTGAGAATTTTGTTATATTTTACACGATAATTGTTCCAACAAAGATGAAGAAAATACCAGTGGTAGCCAGTACAACATCGTCTCCACCAGGGTGCTCATCCAAATATGAACTTACATCATATACCTAACATTGACAAAGAGATATTATCAGCAAACGCAAGGAAAAAGATATGTGTTCATGTTCTTTTCACTGGTTGAAGAAGTTAGAAATACTAATTGGTTCCACATAAGCAAGCACTAGGCGGTACAGACAGATACCTTAGCAAAAGAGTAGTCAGGACTTCTCAATAATACAAAGGCATGATTGAGCAAACAACTTCGTGTTCAAGATAGAAAGGAGATTCAGAAAACCTTGAGGAATTTATATAGAATTATCTGTTCTACCACTAAACACGGAGTCTCATTGAACAAAGCTAAATGGATAAAGCAGACAAAGTAATCGGAGAGCAGCTAGCTCATGGATTCTTCGGCATGTTCACCTTCTATAAGATTTAATGCAGTTAGTAGAGATAAAGGCACCCATATGCAACGGCCACATTATGGCATAAGAACCTTCACATGTATAAGATATTGCAATCAATGGAGTTGAACAAAAATTTAGAGCAGCTACCAAGAGACATTGCTAAATGCGTAGAAATTTCTAACAGCAAGCAGCCATGGAAACTGGCAAGAACTGTTCTGCAGAATAACTTTTAGACTAGACAATTATTCAGTTAATAACTTCTGTGGAAAGGCTTTTTTCTTTTTGGCATTAATTATGAACCAGAAAACACCAAAAGTTCACCCTATGATATTACAAAAGTGATTTTCCTCATGACAGCTTTTACGGTAGTTTTGATTTAAGATGATGTACATTCTACATTCTATTGTTCTACGGTCAATTTTTCAAGTGCTTCTTTGATAGGAGTAGCAAATAGAGATTGTATTATTTACGTAATAAGTAGGGTAGAACAGTAGTTAACCTCCTGGTAAGTAGTACCAGGCCAATATAATAGCTATCAATGAAGAAGAAAAAGAATGCCCCCCTCTGTATACAGATTCCTCTATATTTCCCCCGTACCCTCTCATACACAATCTCTCTCCATAACTAACTCCTAACAACCTGTCTATGTGGCATTTGTCCCCTTTCCCATCTTACCCCTACGGATGTAGGTTTGGATGGGCTTAGTGGGCTGTTTACTAACACTAGCAGGCTGATCACTAGGAGGAATACTAACATTCTTCCTGTTAATGAATGTTCCATGTGTGTAGAAAGTTCTGAACTTGCTTCTCATTTATTCTCCAGAAAACATCTTTGAAAGTTAAGGAATTGGGACAAGTCAAGTCATATGTCAAAATGGACGTAAATATCAGTAAGTAGTGTGTCAAAAGAATAGAACTTGAAATCCTTAACAAGTCAACTACAAACAGTTAATAACAATTCCAACTTTCAACCACCAAAACCATCAGAAGTTCATAAAATGACAAAGGCAACAGCATCCAAGAGATAAGAGTCATTCAAGCACTTCAGAACTCTCAAATATCAATTTAATCCACAATATATCCAAGCTAAATGTAACATAGTTCACAGCACCAGTTTCTTAGATGCATACGTGAGATCAGGAATAGATATAATCCATTAGAAAAGGGGAACTTTAATTCGTATTCTGAAGTCAAAGTTCTCAGGTTAAGACCAAACATCCACTAGATTTTAGAAAACAATTGAACCAACATTTTCTCTCAGTTGTCAAATAAGAGCTCAAGCCAATTTTCATATCGTAGACAAAGTAAACCATGGTGCTTTATTAACTTAGTAATACACCTGGAACAAAGAAGCAAGAGCAAGGTAATGCTATTACGCATCAATGCAATTCTCACGCAAAAATGCCTAGAGAACACATTAAGTCACTATCCCAGCGCAGAATTCAGAATCATAAACAAAACCCGAAAAAGAATGAGTTAGAAGAAGCATAAAAAGAAAACAAGACGATCAAAGCAACCATAAACTAAAAATCTCGGAAAGCAAGGGAAGAAACAGATTAAGGCGCTACCATGCCATCGATGACGATCCAGCAATCGTCCTTGGTGTTGTGTTGGGATGCCTCTTGCATGGTGTAGAGCTTCGTGAGAGTAGGCATAATATCTGTGGGGCAATAAACACTCTCTCGCAGTTTCCAATTGGGTTTTGGGAAGGTTTTGCGTGAGAGAATTTGCTCCAATATCTAGTGTTCCTCTCCCCGATCTTCCAAGTATTTCTTGGAGGAGACGTCTCCGTTTTAATGGACCATAATATCGGAGACCCGGTCCAATTCGAACTGTACGCCAAATTCTGGACTTAAAACAAGGGTTGGTTCAGTGTTGCGTGCTGAGCCATTTCTAGCACATTGGACGGCGGCGACAGTGTAAGTCATTATTATGAATATCTCGATACCGAATTGAGTTATGAGATAAAACTATATTAGTATTAGTCAGTACCGATATTATTTTAAAATTTTTTTAAATTTATAAAATAGTTTTTAGACTTTTTTAAAATTATAAAAAAGTTTATATTAGTATATTATATAATTGTACTGTATATTTACTAGTTTACTGTTTACATCAATCATGCTTTTAAAAATTTTAATAATAAATAATAATGACAATTAATATGAAATAATAATAATTTTTAAATATTTTACATATAAATAAT
>JANKYE010000004.1:16881274-16892399 GCA_032467995.1 Erythroxylum dillonii | reverse complement strand
TCAAAATGTGAGTGAAATAACTAAATAAAACATCAAATCCGCAAGGAAATAAGTCAAAATCTATCCAATTCATTCCATAAATATATATACCAATTTGACTTATCACGAGTGATATTGGTTTTCTAGATAGTATTAGAGTGAGAAATAGTTTTGTGAAATCTCTTTTACATCATAACAATTTTTCGTCTTGAATTCAACATCAATGGCTGAGGATATGAGAAACCAGTTTTAGATTTGAAAGAGATAGAGCAAATAATATTGGAAATCCAATGTAACTTTAAGGATCTGGTCATCTAGGAATGATTCTTGTCATTACTAAACTAAATGGAAACAATTATTTGTCATGGAACAGGGCTATCAAAATAGCATTAGGAGTGAAGCTAAAGCTTGGCTTTATCAATGGAAGATGTGAGAGGTCATATGATGAATTGCCAGATTTTAAGCATTGGTGCAGAGTGGATTGCATGGTGACTTCGTTGATCTTGAAATCGATTTCAAAAGATATTGTTGAAGTGTTCTTGTACACAACTTCTACAAAGGAACTGTGGAAAGAACTCTGGAGGAAAGATATGGGGAATGCAATAGTCTATTGCTATACCATATTTAAAGAAAGATAAGTTCAATATCTAAGGGAAATTTATTTGTAGCTAAATATTTCACAAAAATTGAAGAAATTGTGGGATGAACTAACCTGCATAACTCCACTTACTCAATGTAAATGTGGAGTAAGGAAAAAAATTGCAGAACTTGAATCTAAAAACAAGTTAATGTAGTTTATGATGGGATTGAACGAGATTTACAATAGTGTGAGAAATTAAATTTTGATTACAAATCCATTGCCTAGTGTAAATAAAGCACATTCAATGGTGTTAAGAGTTGAGAAACAGAAAGAAGTAAGTATAAATTTCACAAATGCAGTAGAGAATGCAATGATGATCATATTACAAGGAAATAAAAAGGAAGGAATAGGTGCAAGAAAATTAACGACGAAGAGAAAAGAATCAATTGATAAGTCAAAGTTACATTGTGATTATTGTAACATAGATAGACATACGAAAGAAACTTGTTTCAAAATTCATGGATATCTAGAGTGGTTTAAGGAATTAAACGAAACAATGAATAAAGAAGGCAAGAAGTCATATGTGAATGTGGTTAACGAATCAGTTGAAATAAATGGAGCAATTTCAGATGGAGATTAGAAATCAAATGTTTCAGTTATGATACAATAGGAGATTGACAAGTTACCCATCTTTCATGAACGATTCTGCACCTATTCATTTACTAGATGTATCCATTAGTCTTATTCATCATATAGGTGATGCTCAGCTAAATGAAATATTAACCTTGACTGATTGCTTACATTTTCCTTTTTTTCAAATTAAATCCTTTATCTATCAATAAACTCACCTTTATAGCTTATATGAAGTTTAACTTCCAACCTATTTTCTGCATAATACAGGACCTAATGACTGATGAAGTACTTGTAGTAGAGAAAGTGATAGGATGATTATATATTCTAGATTCCAGTTCTTATCATCCTGAAACCATAAAATAGTACACCTCAAAATTGTATCCAAGTCTCTACATTAACTCTGTAGATACCATTGACCCTTGGCATCAAAGATTGAAACATCCATATATAATGTTACGAAACATTTGAATAGAATAAAGGATCTTTTTACTGAAAGGAGATACCCTTATGAAATATGTCATTTGTCCAAGTAAAGTAGGCAGCCTTTTCAAACGAGTTCCTTTAATTTAATTGAATGTTTTGAGCTTGTTGATGTTGATTTTTGGGGTCCTTATAAACATGCTTCAATCAATGGAAACCATTATTGTTTGAACATTGTCGATGATTTTAGTATAAACACATATAATTTTTTGCTTAAACACAAACACTAAATTGCTTAAGCATTTTAGAACTTCTTTAACCTTGTCAAGAACTTATTTCATACATCTGTTAAAATCATGAGAACAAATAATGGTACAGAGTTTACTAGTATATCTTGTACATCTTTATTGTCTACTTTAGGCATTATTCATCAGAAAACATGTGTTTATACCCCTCAACATAATAGTGTTGTAGAACCAAAACATAGACATTTGTTGCAAATTACAAGGTCTTTGATTTTTTAATCATATATTCCTATTCATTTTTGGGGTGAAGCCATTCCTATAACCACCTATATCATAAATAGATTTCCTTCATCAACTATTTCCTAGAATAATCCTTATCAAATCCTCTTTGACAAATAACCAGATTATTCATTTCTCAAAACCTTTGGTTGTTTAGGTTATGCCTCAAATACATTTCCTTACAAAGATAATTTTGAACCTAAAGCTCTCAAAGTTGTCCTCATTGGTTATTCAGTTCGAAAAAAGGCATATAAGGTGTATGATTTAGAATTAAAAAAGATTCCTATTTATAGGGATGTCATCTTTTATGAAAATATCTTTCCATATCAAAATATTGTTACAGATGATACTAGTATTCCTTTACTTGTAATTTGCCCAAATTCAGACGATCCAATCACCCATTTCCATCATTTCAATTCTAATGATGTTTCTCAAACTAGTCCTATTTTTGTTTTTGAAACTAATTCTTGCTTAAACCATATAGCACCCACTCATATTGAAACTCTAAATTTAACAGCAAATAATGACAATCTTCTTACCAGAAAAAAGTTACAGACCAAAGAAAAAACCCTATAGATGAATGATTTTGTTTCAAATTCAGTAAAAGCTTCTTCATTTTTTAAATCTATTGTGAGCACTCATTAGTTATCTCCACACACACCACTGAGATATCCTTACTTTATTTCTTCACACTTATCTATTGCATACACGTCATTTTTGGCAAATATGTCAAATATTAAAGAACCAAATTCATATTATTAAGCTAAAACATATAAGAATTGGCAGAGAGCGATGGAGGATAATTTACAAGCCTTAGAAAAAAATCAGACATCGGAGTTAACTAATTTACCTCCTAATAAGAAGGCAATAGGTTGTAAAAGGGTATATACGGTTACAAAAATGATGGCACTATAGATAGATACAAGGCTCAACTAGTAGTACAAGATTTTCATCAGAAAGAAGGGGAAGATTATTATGACAATTTTTCACCTATTGCTAAAGTAGTGATAGTCATAACATTCCTAGATATGGCAGTAATGAAGGCATGGCATTTGCATTAATTAGATATCAACAATGAGTTTTTACATAGCTATTTAGATGAAGATATTTATATGGAGTCCCCACCTGGTTATACAAAAGCTTTTGATGGAAAAGTTTGCAGATTAAGAAAATCATTGTATGGACTTAAATAGGTGTTGAGATAGTGGAATCGAGAGTTTTCTCAATGTCTTCATCAGTTTGACTTTCAACAATCTTCTCATGACAATTGTTTATATGTCAAAGGATCATGTCAAACTTTCTTAGCTCTAATCGTCTATGTAGATGATATTCTTCTTACAATTTCTTCGATAGATCATGTTTCTTCTGGAAAACAATTTCTTCATCAATAATTTACTATCAAGGATTTAGGCTAGGCAAAATACTTCCTTGGTTTTGAGATTGTTCGATCATCTAAAGGAATATATATTAATTAGAGAAAATATATTCTTGATATTTTGTAAGATGTTGGTCTAGCAGGTGCAAAGGCTAAACAAACTCCTCTTCCTTAGTCATACAAATTTCATGTTGAAGATGTTTTGTTACTTACAAATTCAACATCATATCGAAGGTTGGTTCGTCGTTTATTATATTTGGGATTTATTCGGCCTGATATTAAACATTCAACACAACAATTAAGCCAATATGTTTAGTCTCCTACTTTTCTTCACTAGAAAGCTACTTTACATTTTTTAAAGTATCTTAAAGGATGTCCTTTAAAAGGATTATTTTATCCTTCACCGTCTTCTT
Organism: Erythroxylum dillonii; assembly: GCA_032467995.1. Taxonomy (NCBI): domain Eukaryota; kingdom Viridiplantae; phylum Streptophyta; class Magnoliopsida; order Malpighiales; family Erythroxylaceae; genus Erythroxylum; species Erythroxylum dillonii. The sequence continues at coordinate 16,888,475 of JANKYE010000004.1, read as the reverse complement.
TAAATATTACCACAATTGTGATGTCGATTGGGCAACTTGTCCTGTTACGTGACGTTCTTTTAGAGGTTATATGTTTTCCTTAGTTCCTCTTTGATTTCTTGGAAAACAAAGAAATAACCTATAATATCAAAATCTTTGACAGAAGCTAAATCATCGCTGCATGGAAGTAACAGTTTGTGAATTATATTGGATCACTTATCTTTTACAAGATTTGTAGATTTCTACTCAATTATCAATCTCTTTATATTGTGATAATCAAGTAGCTTTACATATTACTGCTAATCCAGTTTTTTGTGAATGGATAAAGTATTTGGAAATTGATTGTCATATTGTTTGGGAAAAATACAAAGATAGTTTCATACATCCTCAGTATATTTCTTCTAGATAATAGTTAGCTAATATGTTTACAAACTCTTTGGATGGTCCTGTGTTTCACAATATGCTTTCCAAGTTGGGTTTGTTTGATTGGCACCAACCTCCAACTTGAGGGGGGAATGTTACAACTACTGAAGATATTGACGAAATGTTGCCATGTATAAAATAGAAGCTGAAATAGTTGAAACAGAGTAGTAGTTCTATTTTTTTGTAGTTGACAGTTATTTTCTTTAGTTATGGAGTAGGGTTTCTTGTAATTTAATTCACTATGGAGATTAAGTATGTAATACAAATAATTGTTTCTACCTGTTGTATATAAACAAAATGATCATGAATAATAAGATACGAGTGAGATTGGTTTTCTATATATATTCAAACCTTAACCCTAATTTATTATCGCACTTTTCTCTACTATAGTCTTAGTTTCCTTAACCTCTGAATATTACTGAATATGGAAGCATGAAAATTGATTTCACACCAAATTACATTTATATTTGGAATAATTTAGTTTATTTAGGAATTAATGGGTTTAATCTATTTTAGATTATGAAGATCAATAACAAGAATCAAACAAAACTTGATATTTTTTGCACATAATTTGATTATGAGTGCATAAGTTGCATATTTTATGTATATGTTTGATATATATATATATATGTTAAAAATGTTAAAAACACACATTTTTAACATGCATGCAATATATATATATATATATTATTGCATGCATGTTAAAAATGTGTGTTTTATATATGTGATATTATTTTTAATGAGACTATTTGAAAATAAATTTCTTGTTAAAATATTCAATACACACGAAGAAAGCGATTGTAGCCTTCTATTATTTAAGAATAAAACTAGAGTTTTGTTTATTGCAAGGATTGTTGAGTGACACAGGGCCCTTCTAACTTAACTATGTTTTATCTTAAATTAATGGATCCTACTTAACTAGGTTTGTATGATTTGGATGAGTGAATCATGATCATACAAATTTAGAGGTAAGGTTAGGAATAACATATAAGATATTTTTTGGCAAGAGTTGTCGTAACAGATCTAGGAGTTATATAAGATACGATTGATAAGGATGTTATATACCTAATTTAAGTTTAGTTGATTTGTTACGTGACTCAAGGTTGACTAAATTTCAATGGGATCTTAGCTAACTAGAGACATTAAAGTACTCTTTTTGAATAGTTAGGCCTATAAATTCAATAAAATAGTGGAAGTAACCAAATACATGATTAAGTTCTAATCTTATTTGGTAGTTATGATATATAACCAATACTTGTTTTTCCTCACATTTATATTTTGTTCTAAGTGGAATTTATCTTATTTACAATAGTTGATACTAAGAGTTAGTGAATCGAATTTCTTGTACAAAGGTTATGTTTAAGAAGAGTTTACAAAATTTGATAGAAAAATTGAACATCCATTATGCAATTTTGCCATTAATCCATGTTGAGGATTTGGTGTTAAAGTTTTATAGATATGTCAAATTCATATGGATGATAAAATGTATTAACATTTTAGGTTGAATAATGTCTCATAAACTTTAATGACAACATGTAAGATGTATGTCAATGCCATGATAGCAAGATGTCAATGGTTGTATAGAGTAGAGCTGAAAGTTAGAGTTCCTTAATGAAATTTTTTCAATCAATTTACTATACTAAAGGCATAAACTTGGACTACAATTAAGGAATTTGATATGGTATGATGGTAGTTATTATTAGAATACAAATGATTGCATGGCTTTTCTTTCCTAGATATGATATGATACAGATCATATATGTTTCTAATTTATGCATTTGAGTATTTTATACTGAATTTAGATTATAAATTATTATAAGTTCAATGCATGATAAGCAATAAATTGTTGAGTAAAATTAGTTAATCCAAGTTTATGCAAATACTTATCATGCGTTGGATCAAAGGAGAATTATGCTTAACATAAGTGGAAAGAATACAAATTTAGATAACCTAGATTATCCTTTTATAACATGTTGGTTAAATCAACATAATCAGAACCACAAAGTTGTATACAAGGATATATGTATCATTTTGATTATGAACTGTATGAAACTTATTGAGATAAAGAATAACCAAATCAACCTTTGGCGAAAGGATGATGGTGGTATTGAATTGTTAAATCTTATAGAAATGATGTGTTGGATGAAATAATAATTCATAAAAGGGTGATTCTTATATTTCATTGGAAGTACTAATAACTTTATATGATATAGTCATATAGATTAAATGAAATATTGATTTGAATTTTTGAAAAGTTGAAATGATTTAAATCTAAGTAGAAATTAAGCATTAAAATTTTGAAGCATTTCGATGAGATCAGTATGGTGAGGTTTAATTTTTTAGTTATTCTATAAGGAATAAAATTCTCTAGTGAATACCTTAACAAAAAAATTTCATAAAGGTATAGATTTATATAAGGAGGAATATACAACATGAGATATTGTATGATGCAATATCATGTCTTCCATAGTTATGCCTAGTACAATATCTTATCTTCAGCAGTTCCAATTAAATTAATTAGCAAGATTTCATATTAGATATAAAACACTAATGCATTGAAAGAGTTAGAGTAAATGATTTAATGATGTGATGCATAGTTGAAGCATATATTATCCACTAAGTTTAAAACCAAATTAGATAATAAAAGGTTATGAGATATCTAAAAAGGTCGGAAATAGTCTTGCAGATCTATTGAACAAATTATTTGTTTCCATGTATACTTATTTGTGGTTCTTAAGATAAGTAGTAGGAGTAAGATGAAATTTTAGAAGTTCAAATCTCATGACAATACATCCAATTAGAACTAGTGAATTTGTTGATACATTTAATATATAATTAAAAAGATACGAGACATTAAAATATTCACTTTCATGATAAATTCAAATAATGTATTTTAGAGATAATTGTGAATTTATCATGTTTTGCAAGAAGGTTAGTGGGATTATGTAGAGACATATTGCTCACAAAGAACAATAATTCATTTTTTTAATTACTGAAAGACATTTGTCCAAGAACAACTCTTGTTTGATATGAAAATGTAACAACTTAGTTCTAAGAGTTAGATCTATAGAGATAAATGCGCGAAACTGTTTACCTGTTCTAGCCCAAGTACATGGATAATATACTAAAAATGTTTAGTATTCGAGATATCTAATGCTTGTGAAGCATTGAAGATATCTATTATTCTATTTATAAGTTAGTATTTGAATTTAAGGTTATAAGGATATTTAAATTTATATGGTGAATTCCATGGAAAAATTATATATTATAAATGAAATTGTGATGAGATTATCATTATGAGATTCATATTGCATTTTTGTATTATATATAAAATATTCTATTAAGATTGGACATAAAAAAACTAACACACGTTATATTTTTCCTTATGAAGGAAGTAGTCGATCTTATAAGCTAAAGTATAAAGATACTTAAACAAACATATGAGTGCTTGTTAGAGAATATGTCTACTAAACTGACCCCATATGAAAATACCATTTGGAACATTACTTGTATATCTATGAAAATTTTTGTTGTAATGATTATATAAGTGATCATTTGATTTGAGATCTCTAAAGTTACCTTTTATGTGGATTGTTATATTTTGATACTACTTTTGACATGTTCTAATCAAAGATAGCTCAGCCAGTAGTCACTGGATACTATATAGAGGTAATTGAGTGATCAATATAGGATTCATCACTTTAAAGTAATTAAGAAGAATGTTTCGTTGTTCTAGAATTTTATTAATTCAAAAAAATCCTTGATTAAAGTGAAATGACACTTTTAAACTAGTTTACAAATTTCATTAATTGAATCAGTTGCTAATAGTGGAGAGCTAATATGATTTGACTCAAAAGAGAGTAGACATTAATTTAATGCTATATGTCTAATCGAAATATTGTTCAATGAAAGGATTGAATTATACAGAAAAATCATGCCCAAAAAGGTTAGTTAAAACCACTTTGATAGTCCTAAATATTTGGGTGTTCATGATGTATTGATAGACATCAATCTTGATTTATTAATATAAATTATTTAATTAGAAAAATAAAGAAAAATTAAAGGAGTTTAATTTATCTAATCCAAAATATGATTTAGGGTTATAATTGATATCTATTGTTAACATATTTAGAAACCTAATGAGTCCTCCCAAAAAAAATAAGAAACGTAATGAGTCAAACACAAAGGACGGCTTGAAGAGAGAAAAATGTTTTAATTAAATTGAACTTGATTATAAAATTTGAGAAACTTTATGATTGAATATAAGATATTAATAAGGATCAATATGAGATATTAGATCTTATTTGAAAAAATTTGTATTTCGTTAGAATTATATGTAATTGTATTTAAAGTTTAATTGCAATTATAATTTAATTTCAATTAAATTATTTAAATGTTCAGTTAATAGAATTAAGCTCTTAAGGAGTTAGCATTCCTTGCCTAACTCTTTTTTGCAATAATTGAAGAATTCGCTTGACCATTTTTGTAGATATCGTTAGGGGTTGGACATTTGTACGGCTACAGTAATTAAGATAAATCAGTTTCATAAACAGTTCGAGAGATACAATAAGAATACAATCAAACTTTAAAATAAGGTACAAATTATGATTTTTGTTTTATTATGATTTATACATTAATTATTTTGTAGAATTTTAAGTGATCTTGATTTCAATAAATCAAATATGAAAAATTTTCGTTAATTATTCTACTACACGTGGGATCAAATCCCGTCTTGATTTCTCAACACTTTGGAGTGGCAGAGTGTGATCAATAGACGCTTTTGATGTTGTTGTGATCATGTGAAAATAGGATATTCTGTCTTAGTTAGACGCTGCCAGTATGAAGAGAGTGTTTAATCAATAATGGCCCAATGATATATTCTATACTATTGAATACCCCTCACTGTTATTCAAGCTGGAAAACAGAAAAGAAACATCACAGTTCTGGTGAAACCTCAACTTCAGTGAAACCTCAACTTATTGAAGTTGATTTGCGAACATACCTGTTGTCAAAACCAAATGATCAGAATACCTAGGTCGAGACTTCAAGGAATCATCATTCGGCCTCAAAACAATATAGGATAACTTCCGACTAAACTTTTCAGGCTTCCAAATTCAATTTGCATCTAAGTCAGGCTCAGCCAACCCTCATCTGAAACCATGCTTTTCTTGGTTTTGATTAAAACTACTTACTCTGGATGGAAGAACTTCATGATGAGGTTAAGGACAACAATATAATTAGTCTTGATCATGTGATTTTATTTTGCAAATAGTCATGTATTACTGCGTCTGTAATCTCTTCCTCAAGTGGTATTGTCTTCAAGTTTCAGTTACGGCAATCATTCTAATTTTGACTTCCTCAAGATTTAAAAGGGGTTGATAAAGTTTGGTCACTACTGCTTAATTTACCAACATAATATTTGATTGCAATTTCTTTAGATAAGAAAAAAAAGTCCCAAGTATAAGTGCAGCCATGTCAAAAATATAAGCGCGGCTAGGTTTGAGACTCGATACTGTCTTTAAGCTTGCAACTCCAACTTTAAAGGAAGATGGCTGCTAATTCGTATTCAGTTTTGAGTGTTAGTGCTTCAGCTATGATTGGTTCAATAATATCATTGTACTGTTGATTAGGGTGAGACAAATCCTACTATTGGAGGATGTTGACTAAGCAAAAGTAAGTCCTGCTTTTAATTTGAAAATATATGCATTATAAGATAAAGGTAAGCATAATCCTGTCAAAAATGGCAAAGAAGCTGAAGGGGTTGGCGTCTTGCCAAGAGACATTGACCTCTGTGCTGTCCTTGGAAAACTTGGCAGGGTAGCTAAATCCTTCCGAGCTGTGGTTTGATTTACTCTGTCAATTTTGGAGGCTGCAGGTACTGTTGCCTGAAAGACAATTACGAGTTGAGGCTTCCTGGTTATACTTATTATAACTTTTCAGCTTGTCGTCGAAGGGTTAGAGACTTTAAAGTTGACAATAATTGACAGAAATAGTTTTTGGCCGATCGTGTTTTTGGAATCCTTTTAGTGTTCTCCAACTTTATTTCTATTTAGGGAGGGTGAAATGGACTTCTCTGTTCCCAATGAGTTTCCACTTCCATAGAAATGCCTGAGTGCTAGGCTATAATAAATGATTTTGTGTTTTTTAAGGGCTTCAGATCTTCTGTACCCATTGCCCTGTGCCCTCTGTGCCACAAACCATCTCAACCATACAAATCATTCAAAGGGATGGTTTGGATGATTTATGGCACAGAAGGTACAGAGCAACGGGTACAGGAGATCTACTCCCTTTTTAAGGTAACCTCATGTTTAGCAGTCTATTAGCTTTCATTCCATTGTCATCTTTATTAAATGCAAACAAGCGTGACAGAGCTTGGCATAGGCCTTGGATTATAATCAAGTTAATCATTGTAATCGATACTTACGTTTATTATTTTCTTCCCTTCTACTGCCCTCGTACTCAGCAAAACAATGATTTTTTAAGATTACTTGCGGGACAGGACTGCCAGGAATTTTTTTCTTAAGTTAAATAAAATAGAATTAAAGAGGAAATTCAATCCTTGAGGGCATACAAATAACAATTAGAGCAATCGAGGAACTAAACAACCAAGCAACCAACTAGTCAAAATTGAGCACTATTGGTGAAATAGTTACAGTTGCTAGAATAATACAGACAGTAAAACAAAGGAAATCTAACAGATATTGTGTAACATCCCACCCCCAACTGGAAGGGTAAAATAGTAAATTTGTCATAGGATGGGATTGATAGGGATTAATTAGTACTGTTCATGCATAATATG
>JANKYE010000004.1:16819733-16830397 GCA_032467995.1 Erythroxylum dillonii | reverse complement strand
TTATTATTATTAATTTTAAAAAATTAAAATTCACAATAATTATAAAAGTTAAAGTAAATAAAATATATAATTAAAAAATTTTAAAAATTAAAGTAAATAAAATAACTAATTAAAAACACTTTGAGAAAACAAGAATAACGGCCGGTAAGAGGAGAACGAAGCATGCCTTAAAAGGGTGTGGAAACGAAAAACTTGTAGACGCGTTTCCCATGCCCTAACGCACCGGATCCAGTCAGAACTTCGAAGTTAAACGTGCTAGGGCCAAAGCAGTACTAAGATGGGTGACCTCTTGGGAAGTTATGTGAAAAATAAAATCGTGAGGGTGCGATGCCCTAGAGGTCGATGCCCAAAGCGGCCAATATTTACAAGAGGGTGGGCGAGAGGCCCGGGAGGTCGAGACCTTGAGGACGCGAAGCCCGAGAGGCCGAAGTCCTACAAAAACTAAACACTTTGCATGTAAATTTTAAAAAATAGTTTTCAGCAAATTTACCGACGGAAATTTTTTCCGTTGGTAATTACCGACGGTTTACCGACCAAATTTGTTTCCGTTGGTAATTTTCTGACAGAAAAATTTACCGACCGAACAGAATAACCGTCGGTAAATTTACTAACGGAAACAAATTTTCGTCGGTAAATTTATCGACAGCCGTTTCTCCGACGCCGTGATCCGTCAGTAAATTTCGTCGCTAATTAAGCTTATCGACGGAATATATACAAATTCCGTCGGTAATTGCCGTCGCTAAACTCTATTTTTCTTGTAGTGATATGAACTTACTCTACCAATTTTATAATTCAATCTCTCCCTTCTATCTTTCTCGTGTTGATACTCTTCAAGTAAAGTTTTCATTTGTCATTTCATATCATGATTCATTTTCTTACAAGGTTCCACATCTTTTTAACCCCATCTAAATGCTTCTTTAATCTAGTGATTCCTCCATCTTTCAAATACTTATTACAAAATAAGCAAATGATATGTTTTTTCATACCGAGAACTAATGCAGCATGTGTCTAAGTTGGATCATTGTATCTTCCTAAAACGGTTGAATTATCAAAAGTACTTAAACTTTCTTCTATTTATCTGTAAAAATAAATAAAGACATGTAACAAAATAAAGAGCACATAAAATACATTAGCAACTACTATCACAAAATATGTATTGTTTAACTCAAAAGTTCAAACTAATACACTTATATAATACATATATACATCTTATATAATATTACTCATTTATATGATTATGACATACACAATTCAATTTCATCCAATATAATTGACTAATAAGTTAAAAACCAATAATTCAAGTATTCAACATACACAATTACACAATACATGTATACATCTTATATAATATAACTCATTTTTTATGATTACATCATTCAACCCTAATCTAAAGGTATACACTCACAATCATAACATATTCAACTTCAACAGTAACTCACAACTATAAGATAACAACTTATTTTATGTAATCTCATAATTCAACTATAAACTAATATATTTTGTTTACTTATACAATTCAATTTATAATGCTTATAATTATTTTGTTTTCCTAACAAATTTTAATCAACATTGTCACTAAAATCATAGGTCCTAACTTTAATTTAACAATCTTTCATACACCAATTTTAATTAACGTTCTTAGTTTCTTATCCAAATTTACCAATGCATTAATTTTCTTCATAAATTGATAATGTCTAAATTACATTGAAATTGAAACAACTCATACAAATAATTCCAACTTCCAAACCCAATTTTCTTAACTCACACAAACAATTCCAACCATCACAAAATACACATACACAACCAAATATAATGAAATTGCAATCAAAGCGAAAAACACACCCAAAAAAATAAAAAAAATGCAATTAACAGCCAGGTCGGATTGGTTTGGGTCAGGTCAGTCAGGTCAGGTCTTAGAAAATTGAAATTCTAGATCTTAATATTCTACACTCTACATTGGCAATGAAAGGATGGAAATTGAAGTATTAGTTTGAGAGAGGATGGGCAATGGGTGGCCGGTGGTGCGCACAGGAGGCATGACTGAGGAAGAGATGATGTGTGTTGTGCATGCGTGAGTCGTGACCGTGAGGAAGAGACGATGGTAAGGATGTGGTGTAGTACCGAGTGCGTGGTGGAGGGTCACCGGAGAGGAGACCTAAGAGAGGGGGTGAGAGAGAAATGACAAATGTGAGAAGAGAGAGTTGTAGAGACAGGGGGATGCTATTATTATTATTTCTTTTTTTGCAAAATGATCATTCAATTTTTTGAAATTTACGGCAACGGTCAGCATTCAACTAATATTTTAAATACCAATTGGTACTATGTAAAATTATCGGTATCGACAACCGATACTAAAGGGGCTAGTTTCGTACTATTTTCGATTATACGGTACAAAACACTAAACAATGGTTAGAATAAGGAATAAACATTTATTTATATGTTATCCAACTAAAGTTAAACAACTAATGTGAATTAATCGAAACATATCAGGATAATTTGGACATCATTTAATTGAAAAAAAAGTTGATATTATATCTTTAAGTAAAAATACTGAAGCACTTCTTATTTCATACATTTATGAAATATTTGAACCAGCTGGGGTATACGCGGCGGTAATTCTACTTCTTTGATTGATAATTTTTATTAAATTAAAGTGCATTTTTATGTTTTTATTGAGATTAATACATCTGTTTGTACTCGTCTTTATAAATTGTACTTGTTACTATTTCAAAACCTTTCCCCAGGGTTACCTTCGGTTCACCTCCCCTCTCCAGATTTCCATTTGTCGACGTAAGCTACAGAGACTGGAAGATCGTACCGATCTATTTCTTTTTTCCGACCAAAAAAAAGAGTGGACAGGAAAAGACACTTGTCAAGCAATTAGACTTGAATACGTAACAACATCAGAAACATTAAATGAAACAATTACAGGAATTGAGCTAATCAAGTTCTCTGGAAGATCTCCGCCGTCAACACAATATCTAAGTGGCAGACACCATCCAATGCTTGTGATCGGTCCGTACACACCCGACATAGACTGTCAGCATGAAAAAGAAATAAAAATTACTTATTAAGAAAATAAAAAGAACTTATTGAAGAGTTAGTTAGTCAAAGCGTCTTTACTAATCGGCATTCGAATTTGAGTGATTGTAATTATAATTATAAAAATCTAGAAATATTTGCTTCAAAAAAAATCTAAAAATATGTGTAATTTAAATTATGTTTGAATTTTTAAATTAAATGAAAATTGGAGTTATATATTTAGAGTGTCAAAATTTTTGTTATTGGGATATTATATTCTCCTTCTTATTTAAAATAAAAATTATTTTTAAGAGATATATATTTATTAAAAAAGTTAATGAAATGTTTGATATATTCTTAATAATTACAAATTAAAATACTTTGAAAGTATAAACTTTGTAATTTATATAATCAAAAAATAAAAAGAAAATTTTGAAAATAAAATTATAAATAAAAATAAAAAGTCACGATAGATATTTATTTTGAGTAAATTATAAACCGCAAACGCGAAAGAATTAATTGTGGTCATTACACACAGAAATTGTAGACACAAAGGACAACCTTGGGCCAATAGGAGCTCGACAGCAAATCCTCAAAAACTACCCTGGTTTTACCCAAAACCGGACAGTACCCAATTAAACCCACTATTCACCATCTTCTTTCCCCTTACTTCCTTTTTCTTTATATGCTGCATGCTTTCTTGGGAAAGCTTCATGTTTGGCAAGCAGCAGGAAAACCCTTTGTTTTTTATGCTATAATACTCTCCTCCCTCTCCTTTTTTTTGGGTTCAGGTTTGATGTTTCTTTTTTGGTTTCTATTGGGTTTTGGTTGTTGGGTTTTTTAGAGGAAAGAAAGATTGTATGCAAGTGTGTTGGGTGTCGTGCGCGTGTGCAAGAAACAGAGGGAGGTATGGGAAGAGGTCGAGTTCAGTTGAAGAGAATAGAGAACAAGATCAACCGTCAGGTTACATTCTCCAAACGGAGAACTGGGTTGTTGAAGAAAGCTAATGAGATCTCTGTCTTGTGTGATGCTGAGGTCGCTTTGATTGTATTCTCTCACAAAGGGAAGCTTTTTGAGTACTCCACTGATTCATGGTAATATTAGAATTCCTTTTTTTTCCTTATCTCATAGGGTTATATTTCTTTCTTATAATTGATATCCATAATTTGGCATATGTAGAGCTTATTAAATCTCACATTTTCTGTTGTTTCCATTCCTTCTCAGAAAGATATGGTCCATATGTTTCGTCAACATCCTATTTCTGATCCTTACAGATATAGAACTTTGTGCAAAAAGACATTGTATTATACGGAAACCAACGATCTCAAGGACATAAATAAGGGGTTTCGCAGAGGGCTTTTTTCTCTGCCCTCTTTAACGATTTCATGCACAGTTAGCTGCTGCAAACGTACATCATTTACAAAAGGACAGCGGTAACAGCGGAAAAAGAACTATAAGTTCATGTTTCGTAGTCTTGTCTGCACTGACGTTGCTTCCTGAATCCTGAGGGTATAGATTTGTTTAATTGGAGTGTTGGCCCCGCCGACAATCTGACTTAAATGACTATCTCTTGACCTTCAGTACACTCGCAGGTCCTTTGTTGGTGCAACTTTCTAGGATAATTTGCCTTAGATGTTTATTAGGGAGAAACGTGGCTGCAAAACGTTCGTGGCTTTTGGTCGTGGAGGTTACCAGTTCTTAAATCCACTTATTTCTGTTTTATTTTGCTTCCCATCTTAACATCTTGATTTCTTCGTCAGAGGAGTAGTTGCCTATGGTCCTATAAAATGTAGATCAAACTTGATATAGGAACCTGAAATTGAGAAGGAATTTAGAAAAGCTCCTCTTGAAGAAGAACGTCCAAAAGGGTATTCTAGATTGACTTGCACGTATGACCGTCGATATTTGTTTTATCTCGTCTGTTGCTTAGGATTTATAGAGCAATCTTTTGATTAGAATGAATGCTGTGTGTTTGTAGTTAGTTATACACTTGTACTCGACATAGGGCTTATGAAATTGTTTTCACAGAAATAGATTATGGAGTGTGATTGTTGTCAGCTAGAGTAAACTTTTTCGCCTTTTGCTCTTTTCTTTTTCACATTAATGGGTGCATTCTAGTTGGGGGAAGGTATGCACTCTACACTCATTCATGTCTTCATAAATCATAATACTTGGACATCCCTAATCGTTTTTATTTGTATCCGGGCAAGATGAAACATTCTGTTTGTCACCATGAAATTTACGGAAGACTGTTTTGCGTTCATTTCCTACATAATTCATCATCTTATTTAGTTTGTGCAAGTAAATTAGTAACGTCACGAATTCCACAACTTTGATTGGAGATTTCACTAACCATGAATCAACAACTCGTATTATCAATGTTCATATTTATTAACGGATTTATAGTGTGTCAATTAATAAAGAATTAGTGGTATTATTCCAAGCTGAAAATATTATTATTCTCTGTTACTTTAGATGATTAAGAGGTTGATCCCATAATTTTTCTTGAACAATCAAGTATGATAACTCAAGTTTAACAGTTAAGAGATGCTACAAACCCAAATTATGTGCGACGCAGGATCCCAGCTCATAGTTTAACATTTATGAGATTTAGGGGGAAAAAAAACCTTAATCTTGTGACTACATTGGTGATATCATTGTATATGTATTGCATGTGCATTAGTTAAAGTGGCTTTGAAAAGTACTACACATTTATATCAAAGAGTTAAGGAAGAAAACAAGAGTATGCTTCAATTTCAAATATATTATCATATTACTAATTAAATATTTTATGAGCCTTTCAACATTCAGAGGATGAGATATATTTATAGCTTAGAATTGTGTCATTAGATCGTCACTTTCTTGGCACTGTATTGAAGATCTCTAATGCTTAAAAGGGAAAAAAAAAAACAAAAGCAAAAACAATAGCACCCTACGTACGTAAAATATTCCTCGTAAAAGAGGTGACACCAGAGTGCTGGTGTACTTTGTTATGTTAATGTTTCTTTTTTGGTTTATGAAATAAATTTTTGTAAGGTAAGTAACATAAAAGTATTCCTGACAAACTGGAAATTAAACAAGGGAAGAGTTAGTCTCAAGGGCAACATTTGTAACTCTCAAACCTAGGCCTTTTAAGCCTTGGTACCATTTAGCAACGATAGAAAGGAAACTATAAGCAATAAGCAGTTTTTGTTGTTGTTTCTAAGTTTTCTCAAAATCTGAGGCAGTGAATAACAAAACATAGTTGCAACTAAATTACATGGTATATCTATGTGACCGCGTATTACTATGCAAGGAAATGTTCCTTGCTTAACAATTTCAATTATTGATTATTAGGAACTTTACAGTGTTGGATATCGCTAGTGATGGTGGTTTTAGCATCTACTTCTCTTGTGACATGAAGGCCTTGTTTGACAATCAGCTGATTGTATTAACAGTTAGCTGATAGTTGATTATATTAGTTGATTTGATCAGCAGATTGTATTAGTTATTTATTAGAAATGTTTGGTAAAATTAATTATTTAGTATAAATTGTTTATGTGTAAAATGACTAATGAAGACATAACTTTAAAAAAAATTATAAGAGTATGAATATTATATATCTTAGTATTTCGTTGAATATTCTTATAAGAATTTAAATTTTAGAGAAGTCATGTTCACTTATACTGGTTTATCATTTATGAGAAATTTATGCAACTTTTTCTATTTTTATTTTCGTTTAAGATCAACATTTTATTTCTAACCTATAACTGCATAAAACAATTATAAGAACAAATAATGTTCCTAAAACATAGATATCTAAGAACCTCAACTAGGTTGTCCTACTTACAAGAAATTGTTGTATATTAGAACTAACAAAAATATGACGTGTGTGATACTTAATTGCAACTTAATCAAGAATACAATTTAAACAACAAAATATTACATAACTTAACAATAGAATTTAAATGATACAATTGACTTCTAATGGTTAAATTTTTGGCATCTGTCATTTTTTACTGTTTATCTTCAATCAGCTTACGAAAGAGCTACTCTCTAAATAACTTTATTAGCTGTTTGAAGAGTCAAACAACTAAAAACAAACGTAACCAAACGAGGCCAAATACTTGAGTCTTACTCAAATTGTTGACATCATTTGTTAAAGAACACATTTCCCAGATATGGAGGAATTGGAGTCTTGCTTAGGTGTTTCCTGGAATCAAAATTGATGTTTTCGATTCCATTTCTTAGAAGGGATTTAGTAGAAACAATTGTAAGCGATAATTTTATGGTTCAACAGCATGGAAAAGATACTTGAACGGTATGAGAGGTACTCATATGCTGAGAGGCAACTTGTTGCTGATCTGGATTCACAGGTACTTATGTCATTGCAACTTCATTGAGCTTGTGATTGATTACAAAAAATATCTCATTTTATAATTTACATACAATTAACCTGTGATTAGCCTGTAATTTCCAGCCATTGGTCTCATTTTGCAGGGAAATTGGATGCTGGAGTATAACAGGCTCAAGGCAAAGGTTGAGCTCCTACAGAGAAACTGCAGGTACCGTCCTGGATAATAGTATAGTTTTATAAGCTTTTCAAGTCCAAAATATTGTGCAACTTTTAAACTAGGTGGGTTGTTTGTATCAAACTTCCATAGGCATTATTTGGGAGAAGATCTAGACTCACTTAGTCTGAAAGAGCTTCAAAACTTGGACCAACAGCTTGATGTCGCCCTTAAACAAATCCGCTCTAGAAAAGTATGGCTGACGGCAGTGTGTCTAATTGAAATCTGAATTGCTTTTGTTTTTAGTATTAAATGCACGTTCTCTTGTGCAGAACCAACTGATGCACGAGTCAATTTCTGAACATCAGAGAAAGGTAAGGCAATCATATTTCAATCGATTTTGAGACGTTGAACGAATATCTAATTTTTTACGTAAAGATAAAAGTCTTTTAGAAGATAAACAATTTTGAACACCTAGTTCAAAGGTCTACTAAAATTTCAATTCAATAAAGAAGATTAGAAACATTATTTTACCTGTCTTAATTCAAGGGATGGTATATGACTAGTTAAGAAGTTTTGGGCAGAAGTTTTTAGGATTACTAAGTAGGTAGTAGCATCATTTTCATTACGACTCAAGAATAGCCATAATCACAGATTGTCAGGTAATTAAAAAACTTGAAAATCAAACATTTGGACTTGCGATGGTAAACCAAGTAAATTTTAATGGTCGGAATCTTGAAAGCATGAACATGTTTGTCAAACAGATGAGATACATATGACAGTCTTATTTTGAGGTTAATCTTATACAGAAATCACTTGATTGATGTGATCCAAGCTTCTGTTAATGGATGGATTAATTGTCTCGCTTTTATGACATAATGTCTTGGTGTTTTATACAGGAGAAGGCAATACAAGAGCAAAATAGCATTCTAGCAAAACAGGTGACATGCTTTGATCCATATCATCCATTTTTTTGTAGTTCATAACTTCTAAAGCTTAAAGGCTATAAGCATTTGCATTGGATGGAACACAATAACATAAATGGCACTTCACCTTTTTTGTACGTAGATCAAAGAGAAGGAAAAGGCAGTGGCAGAGCAGGCTCTCTGGGACCAACAAAATCATGGCCCTAGTGCTTCACCCTTGCTTATACCAGAGCCCACGCTTCCATGCCTAAACAATGGGTAGTCACCTACTTCTGTTGTCTTATAACACTATATCTGCTTTGTTGGCTTTGCATCTCTTTTACTTTGAAAATACAATTTTAGAAATAAGATGGGCCTTATCTGCTTCAGAATAGGACTAATGTCTAAAGGTAAGAAATGGGATTTAGAGACATGTTGTAAACTGAAGAAAAAAAAAATCATGACTATATCGGGTTTAATGGTAATATTTCTGTGAAGCTCTTTATCACCAAGTAATTCGGTGAAATATTGGTGTCGGTGTTCAAGTTAAATCCTCTTTTTAGAACATCCAACCTGATATTTGGAACACAATAATTCAGTGGCACTTACCAGGGAGAAACATCAGCAATGAGAAGGAACGACCTTGATCTCACTCTTGAGCCAATTCACTCATGTCACCTAGGTTGTTTCACTGCATGAAGTGGTTGATGGAGACTTGAAGCAGTTAAGAAGCTCTTTAGCTTTTGAGGATATGGATCAAAAATATAGTTAACCTGTAAGAGACATGAGATATCAAGTGATGTGCTTCATGCTCCTCTTCAATATCACGACATCTTCTGCTATAACAAGCTACTCTATGTGCTGGTAAATAAGTCCTATTAGAATGATAAGGAAGTTTATTTGATCTTCCTTCTCCTTTGTTAAGAACTTCAAATCTGAGTCATGGTGGAACCACGATTTGTGATGCGTGTATATGGTTTAATGAAACTGTACTACTTGAAGGACACTTGCTTTGCCATTAGGTCTATCTATGCAAGATCTTTTTCCTGTTACAAACCAAGTACTGACAGCTACTTTCTCAGTAGCTATTGGCAGTGACTGGTAAGTACTGACAAAATGAACAAACTGGAATATTTGACAGTAGAATTTGGAGCCTATAAACTAGTTTACAGGAAGAACGAAAGGAAAGGAAAGCTTATTCCTTTTTGAAACCAAAAAACTTGGGGAAGAGTTTGTTTCACTTGAGAAATTATATTTAGGTGGAGAGAGAGATGAGAGAGACATCCTAGATATGACTTAAAAAAGAATAGGTGATGGTCTTGTCCTTAGTGGGATGATAACCTAAACCTAGGAAAGCTATCAGTCTCGGAGCTTCAGTGAGGTCGCATGACCCTGGCTGAGGCGCAATTTCATCTTGTGTACATGCATATGCATATGATGCAGAAGGAAACAAGGAAAGCAAAAGGAGTCTGAGTCTCGCAAAATCCTCTAATATTGGGCGGGAACTTCTGCAACCCTATTTTCTTTTTAGATTATTCTGGCTGGGGAACGCTTCTCCCTCTCCTTTCATTTTGATTTTTGCGACTACAAAAAATTGTATTTTTACTAATTTTAGTGAAAGTAAAAGATGTTAATAAAAGTAGTAATGTTAGTTACTATTAAATTATATTTTTACTAATTTTAGTCAAAGTAAAAGATGTTAATAAAAGTAGTAATGTTAGTTACTATTATTAATAGTGTCTAATTTTTAAAATCATCACTTTCTGTTACAAATATTTCCGTCATTAATAAAATAGTGATTAATTTAAAAAAATGGTCATAATTATGCAATACTTTTGTGATTAAAATATTGGTACTAAAAATTATGAAATATGTAACAAAATTATATGGTTACAGTAACTTTACATATTTATGACAAGTTTGACAATACAAATAATATAAAATAATGACAAATAAAGTCGTACTAGTACTTTATTTTATTGTGATAAAAGTATTAACATTAAAAACTATGAAATATGTGAGAACACTATATGGTTACAGTAATTTTACATATTTATGACAAGTTTGTCAACACAAATAATATAAAATAGTGACGAATAAAATTGTAATAATACTTCATTTTATTGTGACAATATTATCACCATTAAAATGATTCAAAATAGTGACAAAATACACTACAACAAAAATGACATACGGTAACAGGTGATAAGTGTTATTAAATATGAATGGTAACACTAATGAGTATGCT
>JANKYE010000004.1:16800175-16810770 GCA_032467995.1 Erythroxylum dillonii | reverse complement strand
GCTGCAAAACAATTAATCTTACCAAAACCTCAAAACAACTTTAATCATGCTCAACATATTAAAGAAACAGGTTTGGGGTCCAACACAAATTGAGGAAAAGATGTCTTCCATTCCCATCTTGAATACAAGATGACGGAAACTCAAATTTTTAAGCCCTTTTGTTAGAACATCAGCTACTTGATGTTCTGATGGAATATAAGACATGCACATTAACCTTTCCTCTAATTTTTCTTTAACAAATTATCTATCAATTTCAATATGCTTTGTCTTATCAAGTTGTATAGGATTATGAGCAATATTGATGGCTGATTTGTTGTCACAATAGAGCTTTATATGATTGTCCCATTCGACCCTAAAATCATCTAGAATAATCTTCAGCCAAAGTAGTTCACACAATCCTTTAGTAATAACCCCAAAATTTTGATTCTACAAATGACCTTCCCACCACATTCTACTTCTTGCTCCTCTATGTTACCAAATTACCTCTAAGAAAAGTACAACACCTTGTAGTTAATCTTCTATCCACTGGGGAACTTGTATAGTTACCATCGATGTAACCTTCTAAAGCAAGATTATTGTTTTTCTTGAGCAAGATTCCTTTCTCTGGATTGTCTTTCAAGTAATGTAACACCTTGTAAGCAACTTGAAGATGAGGTTCTCTTAGATTATTCATCAATTAACTAATGATGCTTATCGAGTATGATGTGTCTAGCCAAGTGTGAGCAAGGTATATGAGTTTACCAACCAATCTTTGTTACATTCTTTTATCCACAGGTGGTTATTCTTTAGCTTCTCCTAACTTATGGTTTGGATCCATTGGGGTAGAGACCGACTTACACCCAATCTTTCCTGTTATTGCCAATAAATAAATCATGCACTTTTGCTAAGATATGAAAATCCCTTGTGTGGAATATGCCACCCCAATATTGATGAAGTACTTTAGTTTCCCTAGTTCTTTTATCTCAAACTCTTTTATTAGTCTCAACTTCAATTCATGCTTCTCTTTCTCATCATTTCCAGTCATTGTGATGTCATCCATATAGAGTAGCAGCGTAGTAACTTTCCCTACATCAAAATGCTTAATGAAAAGAGTGTGGCCACCTTGACTTTGTTTATACCCAGACTCCCTCATAACTTTTGCAAATCTCCCAAACCATGCTCTAAGAGATTGTTTTAACTTATAAAGGACCGTTCTCAACTTGCATACTTTGTTACCTATGTCCCCCTCAAATCTTGGTGGGAAGTTCATATAGATTTCTTCATCTAAGTCACCATAGAGAAATGCATTCTTAACATCATACAGGAAAAGTTGCCAATTGAAGTGGGTAGCCAATGATAGTATAATTATCACAGTGTTCATTTTTGTAACTGGAGCAAAAGTCTCCTAACAGTTAACCCCATAAGTTTGAGTATACCTTTTGGCCACCAATTTTGTTATATATCTCTTAAGGGATCCATTAGCCTTGTATTTTGGTGTGAAAAAACCCATTTACAATCAATAATGTTTTTCCCTTTTGGTTTATACATAATCTCCCATGATTTATTCTTTTCTAATGCACTCATCTCCTCTCTCATGTCATTCCTTCACAATGCCTCAAAAATGGTGTTAGGGACAGTAATGGTGTTTAAACTTATAATGATTTTTTTGTAGGCTAGTGACAAGAGCTTAAGAGAGACATAGTGAAATAGTAGATAGAATGGTTGTTTAATGCATTCTCTAGTACTTTTCCTAATAGCAATGGGAAGGGCTTGGTTGTCTGTTTCGTCATAGATGTTTCAACAAATTGTACATGTAGAGTTGAGTCAAATCTTACCATAATTTCATTCCCAAAGTTTGAGTTGGATTCTTGGACCTATGTTAGTTCTTAAACGACCTTTCTCCTTTAATACACCTAAGTAACACTAACTGAGACAAGAGATGACACGATTTTAGTAGCAAAATTGAGGAAGTTAGATGTAATTAGCTTAGAGGACTCAAGTTTATCAATACAAGTTGGAACATGAGGTAGGTTAAGGGTTTTAAGTGGTTCAAATGAGTCACTAGTGTTATCTTCCATAATTGAAATCTCCCCTTGAAGAGAGGACTTCAAGAAAAAAAAGTTGTATTTTCTGAAGATGGCATCTATAGAGATGTAAAATTTTATGGATAACACTTATGTCCCTTTTGAGTGGATGAGTAATCAAAGAAGACATATTTTGTAGCTCGGGAGTCTAGATTGCCTCTATATTGGCTATGGATATGAACAAAGGCAGTGTCCCCAAATACCCTAGGTGTGAGGCCATGCGAGGTTCTGAAGTGTGGGTAGAAACTATTAATGATCTCTATATGAATTTTGTTATCTAACACAAATGAGGGAAGTCTATTTATTATATATGTGACAGTAAGAATGACCTCTCTCTAATAGGACTTAGGAACATTCCCTTGAAAGAGTAAGGCTCGGGTGGAGTTGAGTAAATGTCCATTTTTCCTTTCAGTTAGCCCATTTTGTTGAGGTATGTTAACATATGATGACTTATGGATAATGCCCTATGATTGAAAGAAGGGTGACAAAGTCTAGTTGAAGTAGTCTCTAACATTGCCTGTCCTAAAGCTTTTTATTTTAACCCCAAATTGGTTTTAAACCATCAAGTGAAAATTAGGTATAACAATGCTAATATATGATTTTTGTTTAAAAAGAAAGAGCATGTAACCCAAGTGCAATCATCAACTAAGGATGCAAACCAATGAGCTCTAGAAATATTAAGTGTAGTACAGGGACCTCATATGTCACTATGAATCAAGTGAAAAGGATGAGAACTTCTTTTATTGCTAATAGGAAAATATATCCGAGTATGTTTTGCCAATTCACAAATATCATAATGAAGCTCAGAAATATCTAATCCTTGGAACAAATGAGGAAACATAACCTTTAAAACCTTAAAAGATGGATGACTTAGGTGCAGGTGATACAACCAAATAGCATCTTTATCTGAGGGGACTAAGAAATGACAAAGATAAATTGCTCCTAATTTTCTTTCCTTAGCAAGTCTAATCCTCCTCCCTGAGGCCTGATCTTGAAAAACACAATAAGAAGGAAGAAAAGTAGCATAACATTTAAGATCATATGTAAGTTTTTGACTGGAAACAAAGCTAGTTGATAGTTTTAGAATATAGTGGACATTTTTAAGAATAGGGGTAAGTGTGATATGTATATCTCCGAACTAGCCCGCAATAGTAGCTAAAGAACAATTGACCACTATAATCTTTCTATTGTTTGGGCTTAGGGTATAGGTGTGAAAGAGTGAGAAGTGGGTGTAATATGATCTTTGGTATCGGAATCTATTAACTAAGAGTTGGTACAAATTTTTTTAAGACATTTATGCAAAAAGGAAGTGAAGTTTAACCTGTAAGAGCCAAAGAACAAGTTCTAGAAGGCTTCTTAAGAGACGCCAACAAGCCTCCCAGCTTTTTAATTTCTTCAATGTTGAACCGCCTTGTTGCTAAATTTTCCTCAGTTTTGGGCTGCTCTATATATGTGCTTAGGGCCTCTACTGTCCCCAATGGTTTCCCCACTCTCAGCTTAGTGGCTTACCATGCATCTTCCAACATGTTTCTTTTGTGTGCCTTGGTTTCTTACAATGGGTGCACCAAAGATTGTCCTTATTCTCCTTCCTTGGTTTTCTCTATCGTGATGTTTAGGTTGATCATTATTTCCTTTCTCCAGATAATCTATTTTTGATACTAATGTCGACTTGTCCATAATTTGTAGTCCAAGCATAACACTTCTTCGACTTTCTTCTGCTCAAATCAATGAAATTGTCTCTTCTAGAGATGGTGTGTCCTCCTTGTCAAGGATTTGAATCCTAACATGATTGAATTCAAGATTCAATCTAACCAAAAAAAACATAGACATGGTCTTTTCCAATGAAGTTCTTTGAGATGGTAGAATCCTTAGGGCATTTCATCTCAAAAATTTAGTAATGATCGAGTTTTTGCCATAGATTTTACAGCAAGTTTGCATACTTTGTGAAAGATTTGTCTCCTTGCTTAGTGGGAACAATTTTGATCTTGATCTTGTACACTTGAGCAGCATCATGAGCCTTTGAATACGTGTGAAGAATGTAGTCCCAAATTTTCTTTATTGTGGCCAAAAACATGAAAGTGTCATTAATCATGGGATCTATGTAATCTTATAACCAAGACATTATCATGGAATCCTCCTCATACCATGCTTCAAACATCGGGTTGTCCTTTGTCGGTCTCGTTCTAAGAAGGTGACTAAGCCTCCTTTTGCCCTTAAGGTATGTGCTGATAAATTGAGGCTATTTGAGGTAGTTCTTCCGATTAAACCTATAGGAAACCCAAATATCTTGGAAATTTCCAGTTTTTTGGATAAAGCTAGATTCTTCCGAGGGGTTAGAATTGTTAGAGATGCTAGTTTGGGAGGTTGAACATTTAAGGCTTCCCAAATAGGAATTAAAGAAGCAAAAAACAGAGGAATGCTAGTGATGAAGGCTAGAACATGTAAGAAAAGAACAGAAAAAAACTACAAATATACAGTAATGAAGGCTGCTCGAGAAAGAACAAATCCTAAAAAAAGAACCCTAATGTTCTGATACCATATAGGAAAAGAATTCTAGAATAGTTCTCATATATTGAATAGACAATATTGTACTATTATATAGTAAATTACAAAAGAATAAATAGGAAACTAAATCATTCCTAAATCTGGAAGACTATCTAGCCAAATTCCTCAATTAAAGGGATGTCTAACTAATTCTTCTAATTTATTTACAACTCATCTATATCTCAACACTGATTATAGCCTTCTATCTTGTGAGAATACGACTACTATGAATATTATTAAGATAAGTTAAAATGTTATGTTTCTCTTTAATTATAAAGTACTATTCACTTAGATTCTTCTTCAATTCTTTTGTACAATATTAGAGAAATTCTATGATATTTTAGTATTAGTGCATGTAGTTCCTTCTCCATTACGATTTATCATCTTCATTTGTTCCTTGATGAGCTTTAACTTTTGAAGAAATTGGAATTACAAAGTTACTTTAAAGTGATTGCAAAATAATCCTTAAGGTATACAACTTATCTATTATGAGTGGTGTCCATAAAGTTAGGGGCATCTTAAGATACTAAGTCATGAAATTCACTCCTATGCCCCCTCTAAAGTATACACCTTATCTATTATGAGTGTATCCATAAAGTTTAGTGGCAATACATGCCTTTCATAGAGGTTATTATTTCTAGGATAAGCTCTAAGTTTTGTACTTGCATAACTTATATGATGAATATTTAGGCATATCTCTTGATGTTCTCATCTTATGCCTGCACTATAACAAAAAGGAAAAAATAATATACTTTTTTATTAGTGAAGTGAGCTTCAAACCTAGATTCGAGTTACATAAAGCTTGAGATTGATCCCCTTGGAATGGTCTAGTACCATTCTTGTGTAACTCTTGCTATAGTTGAAAAAAATTTCTTGCATTTTAAGTTGTTCGAGGCTAGTTGCAGATCTATTAACACTTGGTACATGGTGATATAATCTGGGAGATATATTGTACCACTATATGCTTTTAGGTCAAGTTGTTTGAATTTTATAGAGGTGGATACATTTCAACCTCCTAAGTAAATGGGTATTAGGGGTTAAATGGATCTTGTCCTGGGTGACCTCAAAAGGTGTGGCAGTGCATCTTCGCCACTCCTTAAAAGGCCCTTTCGTAAAAAAAATGCATCCTATGTCTATGGTTTTTAAACTTGATAATGCTGCTACTCTCTCCACTAGACTGAGACACCTTATTGTCAACGTGTTATACGGCTTGACGATGTCATTGCCCCTTTTACTACTAGATGAGCTTTCAGTTAAGATGTTGTCACTCCTGTACTTATAGAAGGTTGGGATATCATCACTCCTTTTGCCTATTAAAAAGTTTCTTATTAGTGATGAAATATATTTATGAGTCCTTTGATTCATACTAAGCAAGAGGACGGAGAATATCAGGTGAGAATGGATCAATGATGGAAAAAACTAGAAAGGCGAGAGTGATAAAGAAGAACCAAGGAAGCTACAACATGTTGAAGCATTTATTAAGGAATAATGTGATTTTGCTGTGAAACAAAATGATAAGTGCAAACCCAAGCTAAACTTAAAATTAGTATTTTTTAAAAAGCTCAACATCGATCTAATACCTAATCAATTTCGGCCATTTTCATTGACTTCAAACTAAATCAAATTTGACTCGAATCCTTTTGCCATCTCTAAAAATTAGATATTATTTTTTAAAATTATGAGTATCTCAATTAGACATTTTGAATTAATGGGTAGTATGCACATTGACTTCATAAAAATAAATGAGCCTACTTACACTTACAAATGTGTGCTCGAATTTGGACTCTTTTTTTTTTTTTTGAATGGGCTCGAATTTGGACTTTGATGCTAAATTTAAAATAAGTTTGAGGTTAAATTTAATAAAAGATAAAGTTTGTACAATTATGCACGACTTTAATATTAATTTTTAATAGGCTAATGTTAAATCTAAGGAAAAAGTGTAATAGTTAGGTGTTTATTATTATAATTATCTTTTGTCGCAATCGATTCCTACCCTAGCGTGCTCTTCCTTCCAAACCGCTAACTCATGAACTAGAACGGGACTTTCCTTCTCCCGGCCGGTTTTGAACACTCTACGAGCAAGATCAACCAGGAAAAGGAAAAAAGCAGCAGTGCCAGTTGCTATCTTCCTTTTCGTCGTCTTCACGTTCGCTAAGCCCTCGACCTACCATTACAAACAAACTCCCATACTCTATACCCCACGTCAGTCTCCCATCCTAAACTCTAAACCCCACCTTCCTCCTCCGTCAAATAACCTCAATGGCTAAAATCGCTGGAAGAAGTAGCGGCGACGCTAACAGCAAGAAGAAGAGGAAAAAGACGGGTCCAAAAGCTGCAACCACGACGATTAACGCCCCAAGTTTCAACCCGTTCGAGGTTATGTGGTCTCGCCGGAAATTCGACATCCTCGGCAAGAAACGCAAAGGTGAAGAGCGTCGTATTGGCCTCGCCCGTTCTCGCGCCATCCAGAAGGTAACTACAATTCCGTTCCATCCTTTTTCTTCTTCAAATCCTTTGTGAATTCAATTTGTGGATTAAAATTTGTCGTTTTGTGGTTACAAGAGAAAAAACACGCTGCTCAAGGAGTACGAGAAGAGTACAAAGTGCTCGGTCTTCGTGGACAAGCGCATTGGAGAAAATAATGGCGAGCTCGGTGACTTTGAGAAGGGTATCATGAGGTCTCAGCGCGAGCACCAGGTTTTTTTCGTTGTTTCTTATTCTTATTTTGATTCTCTTTTTTCCCCCCCTCTTGTCCTCTGTAATAATTTGTTTATTATATGGATGTTTTAGTTGAA
Organism: Erythroxylum dillonii; assembly: GCA_032467995.1. Taxonomy (NCBI): domain Eukaryota; kingdom Viridiplantae; phylum Streptophyta; class Magnoliopsida; order Malpighiales; family Erythroxylaceae; genus Erythroxylum; species Erythroxylum dillonii. The sequence continues at coordinate 16,803,368 of JANKYE010000004.1, read as the reverse complement.
ATTAAAGAAGCAGAGCAAGTATAATTTATCAGATGGGGAAGAAGCCGATAACTTGGATGCTGCTGGTCTCGGTCCCTTTTCGGAAAGAGACGATTTTGAGGATGAAATGCTGTCTGACGATGATCAAGTAAATGAGGAGACTGACGAAGCACAGAGTATGTATGCACTCAGTATTGCTTACAGATATGGAGTTCTTATTACCTGATAATAAATGTTGAATTAAGTGAAAGCGTTGTAAGCGGATATTGGATAATATTTTCATTATATAGCCTGGATTCTACTTTTTTATGTGTGTGCATTGTTTTCTAGGCTAATATTAAGGTGTCTTGTTGTTCTGATATTCCCTCCATTCCTCTTGTTTCACTTGTTTGGAGTCTGGATTTTTTTCAGGTTGTTTTTATTTGGGATTCTTTTATGCTTCTTTGCGTGATGGTTCTTTTTGATAACTTGTGTAGGGAATTAAATTATCAATTTGTGTGTTGTTGGTTTTTTTGTCAACGATTCCATCCTTACTTGTTTATGTTTCTCTTTGCAGAGAAGTTGGCAATACTGAAGGGAATTAATGGTCATGATCCATCAAGTATGGAGGGGGACGAAAATGTGAGGCCTCCTTTGCTATCTTGGTTTGGGTTGTCCTATTATTGTCATGTCTCAAATTTTTTGGAGGATTCTACCTACAAGATTATGAGACATGAAAGTAAAATTGGCAGATACATAGCTATAAACCTTGCTGATGTTTTCTGTTTTAATACTATAATCAGTCCTAAATGTTATTTAAATGGTGACTTTCCTATTGCAGAAGCACAAAACGAAGAAGGAAGTCATGGAAGAGGTTATCTTAAAGAGCAAGTTTTTCAAGGTTCTAGTGCCTTACTAGACTTATTCATGAGATTATAACTATTTCTTGGTTTAGTTTCTTATTCTTTATTTTTTACATACCAGGCTGAAAGGGCAAGAGAGAAGGAAGAGAATGAACATTTGATGGAAGAACTGGATAAAAGCTTCTCATCTTTGGTGCAGTCTCAGGTTCTATTATCTTTGACTCAACCAGGCAAGATGAATGCCTTGAAAGCCCTTGTGAATAAGGAAATTCCTGATGCACATGTTAAGGATGAAGCTTTAGAGAAACAGTTCGCAGAAACTTCTAAGCAGGTACAGCCAAAATGGTTTTTGATCTTATATTTGATTTTAGTTGTTTATTGCCCTTTTAATATTGTTATCATTTACAAGTCATTTCTGTACTCCCCTAATTTATAATTTATTCCATTTCATTGGTTTCTTCAACATCTGTTAAGTCAGATCTTTACCAATTATAGAGCTATCATGTAGAAAGCTTTTTTTTTTTTTTGGTTAAAACATTTGTGTTGCATGAATTTTGTTTTAATTTATTCTGTCATTTTATGTATGTTGTGAAGATGTCAAGCTAACCAACTACTGCTTGCTATCTGGTTGTCTGGTTGTCTAGTTTGGGTCATAAACTCCATAACTTTTCTGTTTCTGGCAGGAAGGTGCTGATTATTATGATAAACTTGTTGGTGAGATGTTACTAGACATTCGCGCTCGGCCATCAGACAGAACAAAGACACCAGAAGAGATTGCCCAGGAGGAGAGGGAACGGCTAGAACAATTAGAGGTAGATCATTATCATCTTCTGCTTCATATTTGTTTGTGTTTCTGCACAGAAGAGTCTTGTATCCTGCTGCTGTATTGGCCTTGTGATTAGATTCTTTCTGTCATATTTGGAGATACAGCTAGACAGTGGCACATTATCTGTGTTCTATACTCAAAGTGACTGTTATAGAAAACACTTCTTAAAAGTTAGACCATTCTCTGGTTTTTTAACATGACATGAATTTGACTAGACCATTCTCTGGTTTTTTAACATGCCATGAATTTGACTATCTTGCCTTTTAGCGTTATTTAATTTCTGCTGAGGTGTCCAATCATGGTGATTGTGGTATATTGACATTTGCACCATCATGAACTAGAATTCTTTTGACAGGCAACCTTTACTGCTTTTTGTAGCAATGTTATGTAATAGGAGAAACCTTGACTGGAGAAGCTGAAATAAATTTTTTGAACGTGTTTTTTTGATGATCACATATTGCATGACATTTCTATCTTAAATTGGTGTTTGATAATTCAGGAAGAGCGTAAGAAAAGGATGGTTGCAGCCGAAGAATTGACTGATGAAGAAAATGATGACATTGCAAAGCCACCGTGCCAGAAGCTTAGGTCAATATCAGGGGATGATCTTGGTGACTCGTTTTCTTTTGAAGAAGAGGCTAAAACAAAAAAAGGCTGGGTTGACAAGATTCTAGAAAGAAAGGATGTGAGTGAATCTGATGATGGTGATGAGGATTCTTCAGATGATTCAGAAAGTGCTGAACATGTTAGTGCCAATGAGGGATCGAGTGAAGAAAATAGTGTGGAAGAGAACGGTGTAAAAGATAAGATTCAAAATTTGAAGAATTGGGAACAGAGTGATGATGATAATATTGGGACGGATTTAGAGGATGATGAAGAATATGGTCATAATATTGATGATGATAAGGGGGACTTAGAGTCAAAAGATCAAAATATTTCATACATTAAAGACATTGTTGAAACTGTTAGTAGAGACACAGAATCAATGGATGCAAAGAAAATGAGAACAAGTGGCAGAAAACAATCAGCTCCAGTGGACATTCCCTTTTTAATTGAAGCTCCAAAAAACATGGAAGAACTGAATGCACTAGTGGAGAATTGTTCTAATGAAAATGTTATTGTTGTAATCAATCGAATCCGGGCAACCAATGCAATAAGGCTTGCTGCAGAAAATAGGAAGAAAATGCAGGTATTTAAATTTCATGGCTGCTTGTTATTTGTTTCTTTTTCTGTCGTTTTGGTTTTTTCTTTTGGAATTGTTTTCTTCATGTTTTCATTTTTGTCTTTATGGTGGCTAGAGGAGGGGGGTGTTAGTCAGAAGAGTCGATGGATTTTGATAATTTAAATGGCCCAATATCTGATAGCTTGGTTAGAGACCAAGTTTATCCATTGTCTATTCTTCTTGTCTACAAGACAATTTGTAAAGCAGTTGCTTCACTTGTGGAATAGGTTGATATCCTAGAATTAAGCTGTTAGAGTCCTCTTGCTCTAACAAGGATTCTAACCCAGAACAACAATGACCTGCACTAGCAAACACCTCACAACC